>JADGJA010000007.1:0-89637 GCA_027596035.1 Thoreauomyces humboldtii | reverse complement strand
TGGCTGACACCGCTTCGCCGTCCACAACTCCCGCCCCCCCCCCCCTCTTTGGGAGCTGGGCCCGCTCGAGCGATGCTTGAAAGCATTACGATTCTCCATCATGAGGAAGAGCTGTACCATTGTATGAATTAATTTGGGAGTTGCCGAGGAAGTGAGCTGGGAACAACAGAAATGTCGAAGGTTGAGCTGATGGGTTTTTGTGAGCGTTTTTCCAACCCGAAGCGACTCCCCCGCCAGCTAGTCGAGCAGCGGCTGTGCGGTTTCATCTACGTTTTTCCAACCAGCTGAACGTCCAGTCGATCCTTCCCAGTCGTCAATTGCTGAGACTGCCAACCCCCCTCCGACGTACCCACCAGGCCACTAGGAAATAACACGGGACGGTCCAGCAGGCAACTCCAAATCAGAAATTTCAGATGGAGGAGATATTCGGAACTCGGCCCGACGTCGTGGATACGATAACATACTCACTCTACCCGCCGTCTTCGCTCACTGCCGAGGACCTTGCCGCTGCCGCCCTTTCCTTTGCGTCGCAATGGACATCTCCTTATCTGTGGCATAAGGACCCATTTAACCTTGCTGTGGAGATCTGCAAAGGGTGGGTAAGTTACATCTAGGTGGCAACCCTGCCAGTCGGAAAAGGAACCCACGCGAAACTTCTCTTCCAGAAGCGATGGGCAGAGAGTAGCCAAGGGTGTCTCACGCTTTGGGGACTGCATTGATGATGAGTGGTTCATCGTTTCGATTTTGAGGGAGATCACACGAGAGTTTCAGGGCGTTGTCGCAAGGTGAGGGCTTAAGGAACTATGACCGGGACTCTCCGACGTGATTTCCGAGCGGTCCCTGAATCATAACAAAAACTTCTTACTCAACTTTTTCATTTCAGCCTGTACGATAACGATGGTGAATTTCTTCTAATTGAGGCAGCAGATCACCTTCCTTCCTGGCTGGATCCGAGCACTAGCGCCAATAGGGTGAGTATACGTTTCATTAACTATTTGTTTGACCACCAACTGATCACCGATTTTTGTCCAGGTCTTCCTGTACGCCGGCACGCTTCACTTGATTCCGTTACCCACAACGCCTGCTCACATTCCGCTCTTCCCATCCGGCCAGCTATTGCTCCCACGAGCGCTCGACTTGATCCGCTCTCCTATGGCTCCAACTGCCGCGCCTGCTGCTATCCTCGCCCCGATTACGGCGCGCCTGTCAAGCCTGCCGTCAGCTGCCCTTTCGACAACCCGTCATCGTGCACTAGCGCATATCCCACGCTCACTCGCGCGCATCCTCCGCTACGACCCTCAGCTCATCTCACCTGCCGTGGAAGCTTTCTATACGAGAGATCCGATTGCTTTGAAAGCATGTCAGAGGATGGAGACCTTTACGCCTGGTCGGGACGATGTGGACGTTGTGGTCACGATGAATAGGGTGATGTTTGCGCAGTTGAAAGGCCAGCGGTTTCATCCTCCGAAAGGATTCAGGATGCCGGGCATCAAAGATAAAGATTGGGGTGTTTGGGATATCGGCATGAAAATTGTGAGTTTGGAGTAATGAGTCGGGTGGATGATAACGCAAGTTAAGCTTATATTCAATTTAGACATGTGGCTTCGAGATGCTGTACGCGGATCGACATTTGAGGAGTATGGCTGACGAAAGTGAGGGCAGCACTGTCGAGGTATGCTTTCGGGTAGATCGCTTTCGTATCTCGCTGCTTTCATTAAGCATCAAAGGGTTTCCTCCCACTTCGGCACAGCAGACATACCACTTCGAACTTGATCCTGCTTGGGTTGCATTTCGTAATCGTCTGGAAATCCTGCATTACTTTCGCGTATGTTGTGTGCAATTACGTATCTAAACACGGGTCAGACGCAAACAATCTTCTCTGCGTTGCTAGAATGAAGTGTCTGGCTCATCCTTGTACAAGCACCTCCTTCGCAACGCACAAGCACAATACCTCGCGTCACGGGTACCATCCTTGTCTCCTACATCAAACCCTATCGTTGCAATCAATGCGGCCATGTCCGCCACGTCCGTTTTGCCGGAAGACGAGGACGTCGAGGAGGCACGTGTTGAGGGTACCGAGGAGGACACAGAAGCCTGGATGGAGGTGGATGCCGAAGCGCTAGAAAAAGTTCTCGAACGGGAAGGTGGCGTGCAAGGTCTCGGCGAGGAAGACTGGGAGCCTGTGCGAGCTGAAGGCGGAATGGACAGCGATGAGGAACTGGTACGTTCGCTGTTATCATCTGGGCTATTGTGCTTCTCCTGATTCAAAGATTTGGTTAGTCGGACATGGACGCTGATGACGAGCGCGACATGCGGGAGCTCGCGAAAGTCATGGGCGGGTTCGAGGCGTTTGTAGATAAGGAAAGTGGGATCGACGGCGTGCTGTTCCCTGGGTGAGTGATTTAGCATATCAACATGTTCGAGAATACCCAATAAGCGTGTGTCAGTAATTGCCATGCTCACTGTTTCCTTTGTTTGTCCCAGACAATCGGAAATCGAAGAGGAAGAAAACAACGACGTCACGCAGGAAGTTCTAGCTGCGGAGAATTCGAAGACTCCTCAATCGTCATTGTTAAGCAGGCCCAAGGATCCTGCGAGCACCACGGGAAAGTCATCAGCGGCAAAATCACCACCTCTTCACTTTGACGAGTCTATGTTCATGCAGTCTATGATAGACTTTCTTGGTATGAAGCGCAGTCATGAAAATACCATTGCATCGTCTGACGCCTACGTTCTTAGGAATCAAGCCCTCAAAAATCGCTCAAATGACAAAAGAGCGCAATGGGACTTCAGCGCCCACATCCGGTACCGACGGAATATTCTCTTTCACCCAAACAGAAGAGCAGATCGAAGCGGCGAGATTTGCCGAGCTTGCCGCATCCTCATCAGAAGATTCCGGCTCGGAATCGGAAGTCGACATCAAGCCACGGACAGGAAAGTTGGAAGAGTACATGTCATCCATGGACGCGGAGCTTGCGCATACGAAAGTGGGCGCTTCGTTCGAAAAGTTCAAATCGACCGCTTCGCCTGGAAACAGCGAAGAGGATACCAACAAGCCGATCGACCTAGATCTGAATCTTGTTACCAACCTTTTACAAAGTTTCGAGGCACAAGAGGGTCTTCCTGGCCCGGCAGGCACGTTGCTAGGAGGCCTTGGCTTAAACATAGGTCGACCTCGGAAAGAAAGCAAAAAGGCGTAGTAGCTAGCCACAGCTTTAGATAGAGTTTTAGAAAGGCATTATGAGTCTGCGTCTATCGTTGGCGTTCGGGAAGGCGTGGCAAAATCCAGCTCTATCTTCGAACTGCTCAGTTCTTCCTAAAAACTTCGCAGAAGCTTTATTTCCGCCTGTTCTTGCTCACTCTTCCAGAGGAACTCGCCTTTGCAAGTTTAATCATTAGCTTGCAAGGTTACTCTTTGCAAGGTTTGTCGTTGAGGCTAATCGTGTTTGCCCGCTATAACCAATCCAGCTCGTACGTGCCGCTGCCGGTGCACCCCTCTCTTCCCCCCCCCGTCCCCACTGTGCCTCTCTCTCTCTCTCTCTCTCTCTCTGTCTACTTTGTTTCCTTCCTGTGGGACCCTCCTCCTTGTTTTTCCTCCCTTGGGACGGATTCCTCCCACCAGCACCACCACCACCACCCAACGACTGCTGGCCTGTTCGATACTTTGGTGGCAGGGCTACCCCGCCCCCCTCGCCGTGGGTCACTCCCACCGGCTACCACCGGCTCCGCCGGCCTTCCTCACTCCCCAGGAACCCTGTCGAAGGGACCGCGCCGCGCGGGCTTAGAGGCAGACGGTAAGGCAGCGGATGCGAGTTTGATTGCGGAACAGGCCCTTGCAGAGGCAAAGGCTATCGACGAACTGTTCTGTTCAGGCGGTATAGAACTCTCGGAGCGACTTGGGAGCAAGATTCTGGCAAACGACGTACCCTGTGCAGTACGTAGATCGTGCGGGCCTGTATTTTTTTTTTATGTGCGGCGATTGTGCCGTTCGGCAGCAGACCGATGACATCCAGCGCAAACATACAAAGTCGATAGCTTCGCATTGGGTTCACTATACCGACGGGGCAAATCTGAGTCCGACGGGTTCAACGCCCATATCTTTGCCCGACGGGTTGGTTCTGCAGCCGACGGGTCCAAATAAAAATTGTTTCTCAACTGTTTTCCTCTTTTGAGTCCAGGGCGTCCGACATCCTCATAGCGTCGAAGCATCTTCAAGGCATCTTCACAACATTCCAGCACGTACTTGACCCCACCTCAGACTCCACATAGTGTAGAACCTCCTGTATGATCACCTCACCGGTTGGTCACAACCATCATACTGGTGCGGCCAAATCAAATCTCGTCTGTGTGGAAGGTGGTCAATAGCCTCGGCCAGGAGCTTGTGAGCATGCTAGCATGTCCCGTCAGGCCAACCTAAATCTGCAGCGTTCCAATGAATGAAACAGTATGTATAGCTGGACGGTTAACCGGCATGTATGGAGGAATTATGCTGGACGGTAAACCGGCATTATGAAAACCCTCCAACCCGTTGGATTCAGATCAGACCCGTCGGGATAACATCCACCCCGTCGCTGAAAGAAACTAGCTTGGATGGCGACGGGTCAAAATGTTTTCCCCTCAGACCCGTCGGGATAAGAATGACCCCATTTTCCCAAAGTCGTGTTTTCCCTGTCATTTTGAGCCCTTCACCTCAGCCTTCACCTAGGCCCTTCACTTTCTACTTTTTCGGACCGCCGTTGGATGAGGAGGATCAATGGACTACCCAATATTTTCTTCCCATCCACAATGCCCCCATTCCAGTTGCGAAAGCCCATGGGATCTTGTACTATAGTACGATAGACGGTAGATGGAGCTTCTGGTTATCTCAATACATCTTCATTTACTGCAAACAACAACGTTTAATCTCCCTCGGTTCTAGGCACTGTCCAGTGTCGGTTTGACCAAGGAAGTTAGATCTGGAGGAAGTAGTTTGGGGTGCTTTCGGGAACGCTGGTGATAGTGTTTTTCTTGCTCTTGGCAGTCAGGTACTTGAAAGCGGCGGCCGGGGAGGCGAAGGCGTTGGTGCTGTAGGCGAGGGCAAGAGCACCGACCACATGAGGAGTAGCCATCGAGGTTCCGCTGATGGTGTTGGTGGAGGAACCCTTCCAGGTGGAAAGGATGTCAACACCGGGTGCGATGATCTCGACGCAGCTGCCGTAGGCAGAAAAGTACGCAAAGTCGTTCGTCTTGTCCGAAGCAGCGACCGTGTAGACTCCGCTGGCGCCTTAGTAGGAAATGTTGCGAGTTAAGAGGTTGCGTTTTCGTTGAGGAAAAAGTAGGTGGAATTCGTGAGGAGCTTACCAGCGGGGCTCCCGGTGCAGGCATCATCGGAGTCATTCCCAGCCGCAACAGCGAGTGCGACCTTCGCTGAGATCAAACCCTTGGCGGCTGCGTCGACGGCGGTGCTCTTGCTTCCACCCAGTGACATGTTTGCCACAGACTTCCTGCCAGAGGCCTTAGCTGATTTGGCTGCCCAGTTGATTCCGGCGATAACGCCGGAGTTGGTTCCGGAGCCCGATGCATCGAGGACCCTGACGCAGATGATCGAGACTTTCTTGGCGACGCCGTAGGTCTTGCTGCCTATAGTTCCCGAAACGTGGGTTCCGTGTCCGTTTCCGTCCGTGGTGGTCGTCTCATCGGTGAAGGAGGCTCCCCAGGTTGCACGGCCTTCAAACTCTGGGTGGCTCGTCTGACAGCCCGTATCGATTACGTAGGCGTCGACGCCGGCCCCAGCAGCGGCATTGTATGTGTAGGAAGAGTCTTTGTTCCCATCAAGAAAGTCCAGACCCCAGAGTCCGGCGGGCAGGCTCTTCTCGACAGCGTTGAGCGTCACGGTCGCGTCCTCTTCGATTGCCGCGACGTTGCTGCTGGCCTTGATGCGCGCCAGTGCGGCGGGATCCGTGATCCTGGCTGCAAACCCTTGAAAGGCGTTGGAGCCAAAGTCGTAGGAGTGCAGGAGTTTGGTCGACGACGCGGAAAGGCTGCTGGCGGCTTGCTCGGGGAACAGGAGCGCGTTCGCATCAGCTTCGACGTTCCGGGGAGCAAACGAAGGAGCGGTCTTGAAGGTCACGATGTACGAGTGCTCGATAGCAGTACCGGCCGGAGCGCGACGAAGAGGAGATGCGGACGCCATCGAGGTCAGGGCGAGCAGAGCGATGGAAAGAAGATGGACCATTTTGGAAAGGCTGGGCGAAGGATAGGATGGGCTAGTTGAGGTGAGGTTGTGTATGATGATAATCGAGAGGGGTTAAGATTCAGCTGCCTTTTATAAGAATATTGAGACCAGGACCACGTCAAGAGCGGTCTTTAGATGATCGAACCCCAAGGCCGCACCATGATCATCTCTGAGTTCCTTGCGACACGGCGAGGCAAGCTCCTGAAGGAGAGGTGATCAGAGATGCAGGGCAAAACAACTGCAGGTCTCCGTCCGTATTGCAGTTTACTAGGGGTGTCGAGGCGATACAGCGGTTGGACAAGGGGGGTTACCCCTTGAACGCGATCCATCAGGAATGCAGAGTATCCTCGCCCACGCCCGAAACCTTTTACAAAAGCAGTTGGGAAACGCTGACAGGATCCGGCATTGCGCCGCGCACATGGGACGTGAAAGGGGGACGTCTACAGTAGGGGTCATGCCGCGATGATGGTCACGCTTGATTGTGTCGCGCCAACCTAAAGAGCCTCAAACTTTAGCAAACGAGGTCGCACGGGCGGCTGCTTGAGACGGGCGGTCAGACCAATGGCACCTTGGAGTGAGCACCTTGGAGGTCACAGAGGGTGGCCACCCCGATCAGAGTGCTGTCGAACACGGCGGGCAGCGGGGGCAGCGGGCGGAAACCCCGAAGCTTCCCCCTGTGCACCAGCCTGACACCAGATACCATCATTACCATGGACCAAAACATTGCTTTGGGTCGATCTTGGGAAGTCGTGGGATGTCGAAATGGAACTGTAGTGAAGTTTGTGACATTCCTCCTAGCGAGACAGTGACCGCAGTGGACTGGATGCGCGGACCGCAGCGGACTAGAAAGTGTATGCCAAATCTGCAAGCGTATGCCAAATCTGAGGACCGGCCTAACTAGGAAGTCCCTGGTGATCCCTCATGACCGGGAATGTACAGTAGGATTGCCCTATTGCCCGGGACTGCGGTAGGCGTGCAGGTCGCCGATGCAACGTCTTCGACTCCGACGCCCCGAACCTCCCGCGGTCCTTGCCCTGCCTGCGGAAACGACGACGGACCGAACGAAGCAACGGAGGGCGGATGTTTGACAGAGGCCTCTCTGTCAGAAATTTATTTCTTGAGCCGTTGACAAATTGAGAAAGTCGTTCAAACAGGGCAAAGGTCCTTGTTTGTCAGCCCATTTCCCCCATGCATGTCCCCCTTGTCTTTTTTCCTCATGAGTTTCTCATAGCGTCATTCCACACATTCCCCCAAAAAAACAACACTTAATAACAAAGCGGCACGTTGGTGCCAAACTCCAGCATATCCAGATACAGCCCATACGTGGAACCCAGTTATTCTTCAATCAACCTCTCTCTACTCGCGGCCCTCGCACCTGTGCACTCAGATACCTGCAACCAGCCCAGCCTTTCGCCTACCCGCCTTCGCATGCCTCCGACCGCCGACTTGCCCTGCGAACAGCAGGTCCCGTTACAACCCCCTCCCTGCATCCCGGCGCCTTCCATACCCGACCTCGCTCAGATCGACCTTTCCCAGCACCCCTCGGCAGCCTCTCGACGCTTGGTCGCGGCATGGCGCCCCCTGTTGGTCCGCATGAATGCGGGGTGCACCGCACCACCAGCCTATGAGCACCTGGCCGAAGCGACGCAGGCGGTGGAGGAGGTATCGCGGGAGCTTGCCAAGAGCGTGGAGCTGAGGTGTGTATAGTTGGGGGGGACTGGCCCTTGGTCGGTTTGCGAGAGGAGGAAAGAACGAGCAATCGTACGCCGGAGCTCCCTGGGTTGAGACCGCTGTCGATCGACATCAGCAGCTGGAAGGATACTCTGCTCACTCGGAGGAAGAGTTCAAGTTCTTTCGAGTGCCGATAACTCAACGAACCTTCTCTCACGTCAGGATTACGGTCGGTCAAGCACCACTCATTTGGCCATCAGTTCGGAATGCCTACATTTTTGCCCGGAATCATCTCTTCTGCGTCTTTGGTTCCGGGAAGCAGGGCGTCGCCTGTCCTGTGCGGGCTGCCAGGGCAGTCGACCTGGCGACCGCGCATTTTCAGTTGGTGCGTAATCTTTGCGCCCAAGTGAGGGATAATCAGAACGATGCTTGGTAAGGACACAGACCTGTCCATTCTCTTACCGTTCCTTGCTCATTCATGAGTCTACAGGGCTCAAGGTCTCTACGAACCAGCTGAGGAAATCATGTCATACCTCTGCAGCTGGCTAAGTGCAACGCGGGATGGGTGCACGGACATGCGCAACAAAGGTGAAGCCCTTTCGCAAGGTCTTCCAAAGAAACTTCATAGGCTCACCTAACCTTAACCTTGCAGTTGCCAAGTGTGTCAGCATGGGCACTCAGTTGCTAGCCAATATGATGACAGCGAACCCCGATGTACAGGACAAGCTTTGGCCACGATATTTCAAAGAGTCGGACCTGCTTGTGTACGTTCATCTTCGAAACGATTTGATGTAGGCAAAGCGTGTGTCCTGACTTGCAGCGCTATTCTAGGCAACTTCTAGACACCTGTGACATCCACCGGGTAGCATATGCGCTGATATGCATCAACAATTGCACGATGAAGTGTCGAGATCGGTGGTAAGCTGACAGGATGCATGCCTTCATCCCACGTTCGGGAGATAGCTAAACACACTTGTTATTGCGTTTGTGTTAGTCTGTATCTCACTGGAACACCGATCGGGAGGCAATTACTGCGTTCACTGCTCGAAAAAGCTGCCAGAATGCTGAAAGAGGACTGCTCAGCATTCGATTATGTGTACGCAATCTTCAGCAATATGATCGAGCTTGACCTGACGCCGGATATCGTGGCATCCTTATGTCACGGATATTGTGAGAAAAGGTATTATCTGTATCAGAGGTCTCCTTCAAGGTCTCAGCTGATGATCCTCAATTGCAGGGTCCATCTTTTGACTCGGTGTCACATCACATTTCTCCAATTATTAGATGGAATGGTCTCGGCGCAGCGCGACGGGCCTCCTGTGGAAATCGGCATCGATACAGCTGTTTTCATTACTGCAGTAGTGATAAAGGTTATACGGCATCTGCGGAAAATGGTTGGGCTGCCTGAAACCCGTACTCCCAATTGTCCGGAATCCGCAAGCATTACTGTCACAGAGCCCTCATCTTACGGGCATGACGCGGAGGGATTGGTCCTGTTGATTCAAATCCTTGGCCGCGTGACCGTGGAACTTGGGCCTGACGCCAAACTCAAGCTCATGCGCGCGCATTTGGGAGAAGCGTTACTGGGTATGAACTTTCTCAGTCAGAACTGGCAATAACTGGACCGATAGCTGATATGTTACATGTGGACAGATCTCCTCGATTTTCTGACAATCGTGCAACCTCGATCTACTCTCCGCACGCTACCTCCCTCGAAGAACTCGCCCTCCGCCCCGCCTTTATCGATGAATTCCGATAGCATGGATGTAACCTCGCCAGCATCATCTGGGTGTACTCCCGCTCCGGCTGCATCTCAGCAATCTCCATTCTTCATGCTCAAGGCAGATACCATCAAAATTATTGCCAATTTGAGCTACGATGCGAAAGAAGTCCAGGATGTTTTCCGCGTAATAGGGGGAGTCCAAGCTGTTCTCAGTCAAACGAGTATCGACGATGACAACCCATGTGAGTGTGTCAAGAGCCGGTTGGCAGATCAGTTCACGGTACATCGACTGACCTCTACATCGACGTTGTTTTTCCTCACGCAGTCATCAAAGAGCAATCCGTTCTGGCTCTCCGCAACCTCCTTGACTGTAATCCCGCAAATCAAGCCCTTGTCGCCTCGCTCGAACCTCAGAGTATCGACCCATCTTCCCGGACGCTCCTAGGAGACATGGGCGCCAGCGCACAAGTAACTGCTGACGGCCGCGTGTCTGTTGGTCCCAGTCAGGCGATGAAGGAGATGCAGGCCGCTGCTCAAGGAAGGTTGCGATTCGTAGATATCTCAGAAAACATGTAAAGGCACTCTATTCCCTCCCCGTGCAGGACCTCCCGCGTGCGATCCACCTCATATCACAAGTTTTCTGTTTCTCTTTTATATCTGTTTCGGTGAATATTACATATTTTGGCGACTTGAAAGATTAACCGCAGCAGAGGTACATCACGGCGGCCATCAATGTTCTCAAGTGCCGGACTGCTCATCAATCCCTCATCCCGCGAGAACGCCTTTCTCCGCGAAGTTGACAGGCTTCTTGCAGACGTTGCAGCTTGTCCCTTGCTTACTGACCATAAGCGTTGAAATTGCCCCCTGATCGCCTAAGGGCCCCAAAGCTGATATAGCCGATGCCATTCGGAGCCACGTTCGGTACCACAAACTGCTGGCCGTTGCTGCTTTGCGACACAGAGACGTGACCTTGCACCAATCGTGCGTTTGAAAGCAGCCCGTGAATCGATGCCATTGTGGTGGAGGTTAGCCCATCATGAGCCTATAATACCAGTTAGTGTGATTTATGCCATGTAGTGAGTCGCTTTCGCTTGCCAAAGAGTACCAGTTCGACAATCTCTTTGAGCGTAGAAGGTGGAGAGGGCCCCTCCTCCCTGCGAAAATCGACAAACATCTCACGGACGATCGAATAGAAGGCCTGTATGTCCGGTAGATTTGGGGCTGACGAAGAGTTCTCGTTTGAAAGACGCCGTTTGTCTGCCGTGGTCAGACCCACCGCACCAAAGTCGACGATGGTCGGTTCGCTCGTGTTGCGATTGACCATGACGTTGCCGGTATGCAGATCCCAGTGCTGGATGCCGTAACGTTCGAAAAATGCAAGAGTTTCGCCGATGCCGGTGATTATAATGGTCTTGTGATCGTCTGAGAGGGGTAGATCGCTTCCCTCGAGCATGCATTTCAAGGTAACGCCCTCCACCTTTTCCATTGCAATGAAAGCTTCCCCGTATTCGTCCATGATGACCATGAAGAAGGTTTCGTACGTTGCAGGAGTCAAGTTGGGGACTGCGCGTCGTGATGTGACGCACTTGACCAGGTGCTTGTGTCCCAGAAGCGAAATGAGAATGAGGGATGCGATTTCCTTGAATGGCTCCCCGCTGATGACTTCCTTGATAACCAATGACTCTTGCGGAAGTGGGGGATCGAAGGTGTTTCCAGCGAGTAGGAAGCATTACCCGTATTGTCCGCCGCCCAGCAACGGGGCCCCGTCGAGATTCGCCCGTTGATGAACTTCTAATCCTCCGCACTCTCGATGTATTTCAGGAGCCACGTTCCATTCTTGGATAAGGTGAAGTAACTGACTGCGGACGTCTGCGTCCGGCAAAAGATCAGTTCCTCGACAGGGTAGAACGACAATAAAGAGGCATTCGCACTATTTACGAGATCCAGCCGAGATCCAGCCAAAAATTCGCCTGTGTCATCTGATGCATCCATCAGAGATTATGGGGAGGGGGTTACAGAAAACAACGAAAGAATGGGGGAGGCGGCGCGGCAGGATGAGGAGTTTGGTCTAGGCGAGCACATTGTCAAGACTTGGTGCGGGGGAAAGCTAAAGGGGAAAGAGGTTGCTTCCCCACTTCCGCAGCTACCTACCGGCAATCTCAATCTGCACCTTGTGCAACAAAGCAACAACGGCATCTACCGTACGGCCATGACTAACGACTTCACTACAGCGCGCGCGTCATACAATCCCCGGATTTCTTTATCGCAGACCTCGGCAATATTGCAACGATCAAGACAAGCGTTAACGACATGACACCCGCAAAGACGAGCATCCTTATCACAGGCGCGACGGGTGTGTATTCCTTCTTCTCGCTTAGCCCACGATCTCCTCCGAGCAATGGGCAGGCAGGAGGTACCTTTCGAACCTTTGATGACTGACCGTGCAACCCTCCTAAAGGATACATTGGCGGTTCGGTTTTGAACCGACTACTTTCGCACCCTGATCGTGCATCGTTTGACATCACTGCCCTTACGCGCGATGCGGCGAAAGGAAAGACTTTTAAGGAAAAGTTCAATGTGCAGCCTTTAGTCGGCTCGCACTCGGACCTCGACACCCTTCAAAAGGCGGCCGAACAGGCCGACGTGGTCTTCTCCTGCGTGAGTAACACACCGGGACTGGAATGATGTCTTATTATAATGTACTCATGGGATGTGTATGTTTACAGGCCGATGCGGATGCCCTTGATGCAGTTAAAGCCATTCTTACGGGCTTGAAGAATCGCCACGCAAAGACCGGCACGGCACCTACCCTAATCCACACGGTAAGAGTCGGAGGCAGTATACAGTACATTTCTGTCTTGCTGACTTTTCCATAGTCGGGTACAGGTGTCATAACCGACAAAGCGGCCGGTGAATACCCTGGCGAAGAAATTTACTCCGATCTGGATGTGGCTCATATCGAACGTATCCCTAACAATGCACCTCATCGCGAAATTGACATGGCTGTTGTCGCTGCCGACACCGCCGGGTATGTGAAGACCCATATCGTTCTTCCTTCCACGATCTATGGCGTTGCGACTGGCCCAGTCTACGAAGCTGGCCTCGCCAACGCCCACTCTGTTCAGATTCCGTTAGCCATCCGAGCCAGCATTGCGCGGCGTCAAGCCGGCATGGTCGGCAAAGGACTCAACCTCTGGCCTAACGTGCACATCGACGACGTTGCTGACCTGTACTTGGTCATTTTCGATGCTGTACGCACTCACCCGGAGAAGGTTGGGCACGGTCGGGAAGGGTTCTATTTCGCTGAAAATGGACAGTACGCTCTCATCGATTCGACCCGCCAGATCGGTCGCGTCCTTCATGAACTGAAGTTGGCAGACACAGCCGAGCCTAGCGCGTTCAGCGAAGAGGAGATCAAGAAGTTTCTTGGAGGGGTGAGTGATACCTAGCAACTACCGGATCCTCCTGAGGTTTTATGGCAAGCGCCGTGTTGCTGACTTGGTGGGTCTGTGTAATCAGTCGAAGTACCTGGGCAGCAACTCACGGTGCAAATCTGACCGAGGCCGTGGACTCGGGTGGACGCCGGTGAAGACCACTGAGGATTTGATCAAGAGCATTGAGCCTGAGATCAAAGAGCTTGTCCGAACGGGCAACACCAAACTTCCAGAGGTGCTCCGCGATGCGTACTGAAGCTTCGAGGGCAGCTTAAAAGATGGAATCTGTTAGCGTAGGTCACTAGGGTCACCAGCGTCATCGCAGCAGTAGCCAGATGGAGCAGCCTAGCAAAGTAACAAAACATGAAAGCTCGCATTCAATTTCCGATCCATTCCAATGGTTATCGAGTTGATTTGAAACTCGATGTTATTGCACGTATCGCTACCATCCATGGTCAAAAATATGATGCGGGGCAACGCTGTCAAAGACTTCGTGCGGCGAAAGCTAAAGGGGGAAGGGTTGCTGCCCCACCTCCGCAGCTAATCTCAATCTGCACCTTTTTAACAAAGCAACAACACTGGCAACCATGTCCATTCCTCCCCCTCCTCCGCCTCGATCTCCTGGGGGCCCCATCGGTGGTGATAGGGCTTCTCCAAGTGCCGGTCCCACAAAGCTCTACGTCGGGCAGATCGCCCAGAACGGCAGTCTTCGAGATCTCGAAGATCTTTTCGCAAAGGTGCCTTACACTGTTCTGCTGTCCTTAGTCACCCGACTTCAGCTGCTAATATTATTCTTCCTTTGAAGTTTGGACGGATCTCGCATGTGGAGATCAAGCCTGCTGGCTTCGGTTTCGTTGAGTTCGGTACGCATTCAGGTCGGACACACCTCGGTGAAGACTCATCCTAATGCCCCCTCTTGTTTTTTAGAGGACCCTCGCGATGCCGAAGATGCCGTGAGGGCGCTCCACGACCATCCCTTTGAGGGCAAACGCCTGGTGGTCGAATTCTCCAAGAGGGCATCAGCTAGCAACTCTACGTGCTTCATCTGCAACCAGGTTGGACACTGGGTTCGCGAGTGTCCAGAGAACCAGGGCAAGGGCATGGATGTTCGATCTGGTCGCTGCTTCAAGTGTGGTGACGTCGGTCATCTCGCCAAATACTGCGGGTGAGCGGAAGGTGGGAAGTCTCGAGCCAATGCAGCCTTACGCTGACCGAAGTAACCTCAGACCCAACGGTGGCGGTCCTCCCCGTGGATACCGCGACCGCTCTCCTCCTCGATACGGTGGAGGCTACGGCGGAGGCCGGGGCCGCTCGCGTTCCCGCTCCCCAGGAATGCGTCGCCGTTCCCCATCGCCTAGAGATCGTCACCATTACGACGACCGCCGCGCCTACCAACGCGAGCCCTCCCCTCCACCGTACCGCGGTGGTGGTGGTGGTTACGATCGTCCTCGATCGCCTCCCCGTCGCTATGACGAAGCCCCTAGGAGGGAAATGCACCGCGGTCATGAGGATCCTTACCGTCGTCCCGGCCCTCCTTCGCCTAGGTAGGAATGCGGATTCTGGAGAACTGGGAATGTAGCGAGGCAGGCAACCAGGGCTCTGGATATTGGCAATCACTGTTTCTGGGTACTGGGCTTGCAGCCAGGATCATTTATTGGGACGTGGACATTCTTTGGAGCTTTGGACTGTTTTTCCAGTGAACCTGGGACGGAGCTTGAACAGGACTGTGTCACCCAGAGGACTTATGGGAGCTTAGACGAAGGAAGCGTAGCTCGATACAGGGCACATAAATCTGGGTTGCACACTTTCTGGGTCTGGAAAGGAGACTGCGACACTGTGGAATTCTTATCAAGCTTCTGCGTCTTGGACTTGGGAACATGAGGACGTGGACTACGTGTCTGGGCTTGGGACAAGCCTGTGCGTCTCCTTTGTTCTTCAGAAAATCCCTGATTCTGACCGCCTTTTTTTCGTTATCCTTAGGCGGTACTGAACCCTTTTTTGGAAGGGTTCCTAGTTGCAGTATCCGCAACTACGCTTGCTTCCTTTTAACCAAATCGAATGCCATATGGGTTTCCCAATGTCTTGTTCTGTAGGCCTCCTTCTAATAGCTACTTTCATCCCTTGGATACTCTCGGGTACTCGAAGCGGAACTGAACGATCGCTTCTACTGGCATGTCGGTCCAAACTCTCTACGACCAAAACTCTTCCCTTAGGAGGCTCTAGCTGTTCAACTGATGAGTTTAGTCAACAACTCCCGGCTTCACAAAACTTGTGCGGTGTTGGACATCGCAGCGGGACCGTGCCAATCGTGCAGCCTCACCCCGGGCGGCTGACTGCGTCATCTGAGTACTCCATTTATCATAGCCCCTTAACCCGCAAGGTAACCAAGGAATTGGACAGGCTGGTAAACGAAAGTATCTGCACCTACCGCCCTTTATGTACAATCACTCCTATGTACCATCAACCACTGCTGTGTCAAAACGCCGGCCAGTTCTCGACCGCCTCGATCCGCCAATCATCCTTAACTGCACCGCCTCTCTTTCCACGGCTCTTTCGCTTGCGGGGAGCGGCCTCGGTTCCTGGAGCCTGCTTCGGACCAGGTGTAGAGGATACAGGTTGAGCGCGCGAAGGGGAGGTCCTGGAAGGAGGCTGTTGCCCGGGAGTAGGTTGCGGGAGAGCGTCCGGTTTCTGCACAGGAGTGGCGTCCAAAATCTTGGCGATCGACGGAGAGGGCTGGGGAGCACGTGGGAACCTGTCCTTTTTGAAAGCGTTCGAAGTGTGCTGGACTGCTTGAGCACGAGTCGAGGTGACGGGGGACTGAGATGTCGTCTCTGCAGCGGTTGAGGCGTGAGCGAGCGTCGCCTTGTCCGTTGCCTCGCGCACGGTGGTCGCTGGTGACGATGGCGACAGCTCGATGTCGGCTTTCCTGTCCTGATCGAGACATGCTCGGATGTGATCAAGTTTCTCCTCCAACCGAGCCCATCGCTCGTCCTTCATGCGACGACGCTGTGCTTTCTCGGCTGCTTTCTCGATGAATCTGCGTCGACGAGCTTCCTTGTTGATCGAGGACTCGCGCTCAGCCAACCTGCTGGCCAGCTCGTCGTCTTCCGTGCTGGGTGTCTGTGCCACTGGAAAAGAGGTCCGATGACCACGCTTGATGAACAGCTCCATGTCGTCCTCGCTTGAAAGCTTTTGATCAGATCTTATGGAGGCGTGGGAAGGCGGACTGCCGTGGGACAGGCTTGGAATTTGATCGACAATGTCGACGCTAATGTCGCTGTTGCTCTGGCTGCTGAACACAGTGGAGGAGGCTGTAACGTTGAGCATGATTCACCTTGACAAGGAGGCTGTGACGAAAGAGATAAGGGTGGGAATGCAGTTCGAAATGGCGAACCCTGCAACCCCTCGCTTCGTGTGGACAGGCCGTCGGGCTGTCGAAGATAATCGCCGCTCGAAGGCCTCGAGTCAGGCTCGAGATCAGCATCAAAGAGCTTGTTCCAAGAGTAAATAATAGCAAGGTTGAGGATTCTACGCCGCTACTCCATGCACCAAGAATCCCTCTACCCCGAAATGCATCAAGCAGGCGGACTACGAGCCAGCTCGGAGAGTCCACGCAAGATCTTGCAGAGCTTGCCGGTCGCGTCTCCTGCGCTCGCAATCACGTCACGAATCTGTTCCTGTCTGGTTAACGTTTCGCAGCAAGAGTTTTGGTTAGTTTCCTGCAGAGTCGAGCGCGAGACGCGCCAAGTTGCTCAAAAGAAACTCACCGAACAGATCCATATACAATTTCAGCGTCCCAAGTCCACTTGACCGTTGGTCGAAGCCATCGGTGCTCCGGGTCGCAAGACACCCCGACGGTAAAGAAGAATCGTGTCCGTGTTTTCCGAGAAACAAAGGATGTTCTGACCGCAAGGGTCGACATGCCCTTCTCAGCTTGTTGATCAGAGATAGTGTCCAGCGACTCCAGGGCGTATCCGCTTCGACGGGCAGTCTCAACCTCGTACGCAAAACTTTGCAGTGCGTTCCACACGTATGCGACGTGTGTGGTAATCTGACATTCATGCTTATTTTAGTAACGCGTAAAAGGGTGGGAGTACGGGTTCGCACTCACCCGTGACACGTCCCTCGGACCTTGGCAAACACCCAAGCGCGGTAGCTCGTTTTTGAGGACTTGATAAAGCTTGGAGCGGCCTAGCGTGACGATTACCGGGTTCGTTTCCTGGAATGGCTGGGACATCAAGGGCAGCAGAGGCTTCTTGACGTCCATCAAGGACAAGTCCACGATGAGCGTCCCAGCTTCTGCTTTTGTAAGTGACACTTGTGCGCTGTCGTCGTATACAAGCACGTGTCGGCCGGCATCTACGTGCAGTGACCTCCAGGGGAACATTGACGTTAATAGTTTGTATTCATCTGAGGCAGAAAGCAATTCACTGTGAATTTTCGATGCCACAAACATGGCAGAGTCCGAAAAGATACCTCGTAAGCTCGCTAGCTCCTCGGGATCAAAGACCATGAGATCTTGACAGATATGCTCCGACTGGGCGATGGCGGCAGTCAGTTCAATCTTTTCTGCCAAGAGTTTCTCTTGTTTTGCTTGTTCCGCCTCGCATTCGAGTTTCATTGTTGCGATTTGATTTTTGAAAAAAGCTATTTGAATCCTGGTCGAATTTGCGAGAGGTTAGTACAAAAAGCAACGGTTCCAAAAAACACCCGCCCCACCTTTGTTCTTCTGCTTTGGCGGCGAGCGCTGCATAATGGTCATCTGCTGCTTTTTGCTCAGCTTGGTATCTGTTGGGAGCTTCCAGCTCAGCCAAGTAGAATAGAAAGCGGCCAACAGATTGACTCGCTTACCGTTTCCGTTTGTCAGCCAGCTCTTGCTTTTTAGCGGCCAGCGCTTGATCTATCTGGTTCTGGATATCCGCATATCGGTTTCCAAACCGCTGAATTTTTCGCTCGTCCTACGAATGCGTTAGTAAGCCTTCAGAACCTCAAAGTAAGCCTTCAGAACCTCAAACGGCTGATATTAAATCACACACCTTTCGCAGTTGTTCCAGATTGAATGTGAAGTAGTCGCAAAGGTTGTTCACGAGATTGTTTCGCCAGGTATGCCACTCGTGCTTAGCTTCTTTCCGTGCAAACAGATTAATCGCTTTCATTCGACGCTGTGGGACAACGGCGTTAGGAGGACCTTTCTAAATCAATGCTTTCCCAGTCTTTTCTGGTTACCTGAAGCTCTGCAAGGTCATCGGCATCGCTTTCGGCCGCCTCGAAGAAGATTGGTGGAGGGTTTGCTGCCGCCTCGGCTTCAATGAGCTTGAGGTCTTGTCGTACGTCGGTAACGGCTTGCTGCAAATCTTTACAGCCCTAGTGAACGTCAGATGTATGAGGACCCTAGACACACGATGGCATGGGCTTGATAGGACTCACAAACTCGTACGTATCCAGCTCACTGGACCACAATAGCGCGGCAAGGTAGAAGTCAACTTCGTCAGGGTCTAAACCGATGTGATCAGCGACGCTCTGCCTAAGAGGATATCAAGGTCTTCGAACAAACCTGTTTGGAGGTACGAGCTCGCGTCCCTTTGAGGATTTGCGTCGAGGTCGTCTTCAAAGTGGATATCGATGGCTTCTAAAAATTCTGACACAGTGGTGATTGTGTTTGACTGCACAACCATAAGTTAGGTGCTCACAAGACCTTTGCGAATTGTTTTGCGCACTGACCTCAGTCATGAACGACTCGTCGAGCATCGGTAACGGTTCATCCATGAGATCATCATCTATCGAGGTACATGTCTTAAGGTCTTGCCGTTGAAGGACGAAACATTCTTAAATAGCCATACCCAGATGCATATGGGCAAAGGTTGGAGACAAGACCTTCTCAAGAAGGTGCTCCTCTGAACCTTCTTGGCGAGGCGCCGGTGCTGGGGACTCTATTTCCTGCACCTGAACCTTCCTCAGGCAACTCTTGGCCGGAGTAGCTCTGGGGGTCGGAGCGGGGGTGGATTTTCGAAGTGGTGACGGTCGGTACAGCGGTGTGCCAGGATCAGCCTGGGAGCGATTCGACGCGCGGCGGGTGGCCGCTGCAAGCATTGCAAGCATCTGTTAGGCAAGGGGAAATCAAAGCCATTTGTTGCGTATTATCTTACATCGTAGAGAGCTGCGTCGGCGTTCCGCGGGGTTCTGCGTCGGTGTGGCCGAGAACTGGATAGATTCCGCGCTGTTGGTGGTGTCATCTTCCTCTATCTTTTGTCGATGAAACATAATTTTTGCCGTTTTAGTGATCTCCATGCTAGTGACCTCCATGTCATCGTCTGATGAGTCGTGCTGGCGTGGAACACTTGGACCCCCGAAAAAGTTGCCAATTGTATCGTCATTATCATCTGCCGCAATCAAGCGCGCTGCAGCCCGTTCTCGAGTTAGTATCATTGAACACAAGGAACCACATAAAGGAGCAACGTACCTTTCCTCTTCTTATCCCCGTCTTTCTCGGAGAAGAAGCCTGCAATAGTATCGTCACACTCCGTGCGTGCGCGACGTACTTGATGTAGTACGGCGGATTCCTCATCTTCTGAAGATGATGTTTCCATGCCAGGATTTGAAACGCTCGTTGATCCAGCCTGGGCATCCTTAGCAGGACTCTTCATGAACCCAGCGATGGTATCGTCCAAATTTCTCAGTCGTGATCGCCGAGGAATCTCGGATTGTTGGCGCATATGGGCATCAAGAACAGGGGAAACGTGTTGGAGGATGTCGTCGACGTCGTCAGTGGTCACATCGTCTGTAACCATCGACATCTCGACGGACTGCGCTTGCATGTCGTCCACGTCCATGTCATCGATCGAGGAATCCGCTTCCGGGTATCCCGGCCAATCCTCAGACTCTGAGACAGGTCATCGTATCAACAATCATGTCCGAAGCTCCTATTCTCCTTGCCGGATCAAGTGCACCAACCTGGCCGATGAAAGCTTTCAGTCCGAGTCGGGTCCGTCATCTCAACGTCGTAGTTAGAATCGTCTGGGCAATCTTCGCTCCCTCTTGGCAGGACCTCCTCGTCTTGCGCTCTCCGTTGCGGACTGTCAAAGAAAACAGCGATGCTGTCGCGAGTTGCCTTTCGCTTCCGAGTCATTTTCCCACCTGCTGCCGTTGCTTTCGGCGGAGACGGAGGAGGAGGAGGTACCGCTTGCACTCTTAATGTCTCCGTGGAATCGTCATGATCGGACGCATCTGAGATATGGTGTTCGGGCGCCAGGTCAATCTCGTAACTGGTGTCGCTGTGCTCACTAAACGCCTGACCGTGTTAGAATGTGGAAAGCGCGAGCGGAGCCCCTATACGGTCATACCTTCGGATAGCAGCGCCGGGGCTTAACCTCAGATCGTAGTACCCACTTTCGCGCCGCACGGAATGAAGGTCGGGTACTTTGAATTTTGGAGTCTCTGGTTGCACCGTCTTGTTTGGTGTGACTGGCCGAACGTGTGCTTGCGGAGCAAAGCTAACGCGGCGTCCAAGCGACTTTCGAGGCATCCTCCTCTCTGTCGCACTTCCGCGCGGTACGGGTGTCTGCCCTCCGGCGCTTGATGGAGACGAGGGCCCAACGGGCGGCCGCGTTGCGTCGACATTGTCGGCACCCTTTCCAGCGATCTGAGAGAAGAGGTTGCGAGCAAACGACATTGGTTAGTACCGTTGGCAGAAAAAGACAGACGACACGGTATCCGCGTGCTCTTGACTTGGACTTACCAAGGTGCGCTTGTGGGGCGTGGGAACCGGTTCGTCAGGGCTGTGCCTACCGGCAGGACGGTTCTCCTTCTCCATGCCGTGCGATACCCTACGCGATGAGAAGATGGAGGGGTCCCTGCTCTCTTGACGAGTTCGATGTTGCTGTTGTCGCTTCTTTGTTCCCACGCCCTTTTTCTCTTTGCAATGTATCAGGGAAAGCTCAGCAAGAACGCGCGATACACTCACCATGCCGAAGGGGGGAGGAGACCTGCAGATCCTTGGTCGGACACCGCTCGGACAAGGTTTCGGAGCCTTCTTCAGTCTCTCTCTCTTAATTAACTGTACACGCCACTGGTAACACCACCGGTATTTGGTGATGATGTCACACTCTCTCTTTTTGCCCACTGCGTTTACTTCTTTCTTGACCCAACGGCCTTCCAATGGCCTTCCATTATTCCTCCTCGCACAACGAACATAAAGGTTCGGGATCGCTGCCGACCAAGTCTTTTGCTTGCTGTATTGACCTTCTTTGAGGACAGCACGCACATCATCATGCCTGCCACTACCACTACTACCATCGAAGATGCACCCCTTCGCATATTCCTCGTTCAGAGCGCCGTTGGTCTCCACGCCTCCTCGGGCGGCTACAGAGCCAACCTCGCCCTGTGCAGGTCCTTGGTGGCCCAAGGTCACGAGGTCAAGATGCTCGCCTTTCCACATGCAAAGGACCTCGAGACCGTGAGCCACAAGAAGGATGCCAGCAGGCGGTTCGGATCCACCGAGGTGGCCGTGTCAAGGTTCAGCTTCAAGGGCATCGAGGTGGTCGGATTGAATGCGGACGCCTACTCCTCAGTGTTCGACAACCCAGACTTTCTGGAGCAGTATACGGCTTGGCTGGAGGTGTGTGTGTCGTCGTCTGTGTGTTCTCCGACGGATGCTGGACCTGACGTCTGCAGGAATCTTGTCTTGTCTTGTCTTTAGAACGAGGCGGAACCGGACGAGTGCAGCGAGAGGCAACGCTTCATCCATGACGAAATACGGTCCTTCGAACCTACGCACTTCATCATGAACGAGCGAGGAAGCCTCAGGATTGCCATGGACGAGTCCAACAGGCTTCCGTGCAAGTGCGCTCGCATCTTCGTGGCACACGACGTCAACAACCTCCCGTTCGGACCCTTCAGTGCAACGGGTGATGCCGAAGGTATCCTTGCCTTCTCGCCAGAGCTCTATCGGGAGAAAGCTCGTTGCATCTGATTCTCGTTGACACGTCAGGTTTTCTTGCTGGCTCTTATCAGCACAACACGAGCGCCTCCGCAACGTTGAGGGTCTCTGGACGGTCAGCAAAGCCGTGCAAGCCTACTTCGTGCAGTTTGGTCGACTGGACAATGCCAAGGTTCTTCCCTGTCATCCCATGATTTACGGGGACCATCCAGAAGATCTGCCTTACTACGGTGAGAACAATCGGGGAGAACTCTGTTACTTGCGGTTACTATGACTGACGTTCAAGACATGCGGATTCCCCTTAGACAACTGGGACAAGGCCCATGTGACGATGATCAACCCCGGTCCCGCGAAAGGATACCCGATCGCTCATGCACTGGCACGACTGGCCCCGGATGTCAACTTCTTGGTCATAAAGTCGTGGTCGATGCAGGAATACGTCTGCAACTCGTTCGAGGAGCTGTCGAACGTGACGTGAGTTTGCGTCGTTGAATATAAGGTGACTGTATACCCCACATGCGAAATGACCGATCAGATCGTTTCCGTCCTCTCTCCAGGCTCGAGGAATCCTACAAGAACATGGAGGACCTTTGGAAGCGGACAAAAGTCCTCGTGGTGCCATCCGTCTGCTACGAGGCGTTCGGGCTCGTTGTCGTCGAAGCCCTGCTCCGAGGAATTGTGGTCATTTCCAGTGATGCGGGCGGACTGCCGGAGGTAACGCACCCATCTTTTGATTCTCATTGTTCATCAACTGAAGGACTAACCCTCACGTGTACGTTCCGTGAAGGCTCACCTCAACGTGCCGTGGGTCCTACCCGTTTCACCTATAACTGAGGAGGAAACGGATCAGACCTTGATAGATCGGTTTGGTCGATGGAAGTTGCCTGGTAAGGATGATCCTTGTGCCGTACAGCTTTGTGTTCCAGCGGAACTCAATCTTTGGTCACGTATGTAGAAAATGATCCCGAGCCATGGGTTCTTACGCTGCACTCTGTGCTTTGGGACAAGGAGTTGTACGAAGCCACGCGGAAACAAGGGAGGGAGGCGGCCCTGGCGTATCTGGAGGAGATTGGTTCAGGGCAGTATGAAAGTTGGTTTAGAGAGATGTCACGCAAATTGAACAGCTCTGAATAGGATTAGACGCGAACTAGACTAGCCAGAACTAGACTAGCCAGATTTGTTTTTGATGCTCCGTGTATATACACCCGATGCTAAATTGAAAGATGAATGGCACAAAAAAGAACAGAACAGCCGTAGAACGTCCCAAACGGTTGAAGGCAGCTCTAAGATAAGACAAAGGCAAACTAAAAAAGAATTATTCTTCATGAGCGGGCCTTGGACGACGCTCTTGAGCTCCACCCGTGCTGTTCCGCATAACCAGCTCGACGATCTCGGGTTCGGAGTCGTTGCTGTTGCCAGCGGTACGTCTCCGCACCGGTATAGAAGGGCTCGACAGGGATCGCTCCAAGCGCCCACTGTTCCTGAGGTTCATGACAGAGTCCAACGAGACGCCGGTGCGTTCGCTGATCTGCGTGGCCGTCTCTTTGAGGGTCGCCCGAGCGACGTTGAGGACGGGACGCGTCATCCCTGTACGCCAGATTGCGTACGAAGCTGAGACGGGGTTCTGTTAGATGTTGTACTTTACACGCACACGCATAGCAACACTAACCCGCAAGTGTCAGAAGGGCGAGAAGGGTGAGGTACGGGTTGGATAAAACGGCGACGATTTCGTTCCATCCTAGACCGAAGGCCATAAGGTAGAAGAGCTTGCTGGGACCGACCTGGTTGGTGACGATCGATCGCTTGGCTTCCACGAACAGGGTATCCGCCTCACGCTTAAATTTGTCGCGCAAGGTTTGCAGCCTAGCGGGGGATAATACAGTGAAAGAGGACGCGTCAAAGCGCTAGAGAAAGTAGTAGTATTAGCGATCATTCGAAGGCAAGCAAAATGTACTTGGGTATGTTAGCTGGTACCTCATCCTGGCGGATATCGACGTCGATGATCTCGAGAGGAACGTCGATTTTGGAGAGCAGTAGGGCCAATTCATCGGCGTCGTCACGTGCATTTGTAAAGGGACCGTCGATATCATCGCCGGCGGTCCACACTCGCGGAACGCCATCTTCGCCGTACCGGAAGCGAGTCTCGAAGCGGTGACGAAGACGTTCGAGAACCTTCACGTCCGCAAACTCATCACGAATCGTTGAAATAGTAAGCTCCCACGCTTGTATCTTCATGGCATGCACGGCTTGCCCAATCTCTTCCGGGCTGGAGTCGAAGCCTCCCAGCTGCCCGGCAAGCTGCGCTTCCGCTTCGGTGAGGGTTTTACTGAAGGACGTGAAAATCTGGCGCCATACGTCTTTGGGACCGTCATTGAGGACCACCTGGATAGGCTCCACCATCCTCTGTTTGATGAACTGATCAAGGTTCTTGACGACACGGGCCATGGCGTCGGTGCGCTTTTGGGTTGCGATTTCATCGATCTCGGATCGGAACTGAGCGAAGTACTCCTCACCCGACCAATCCGAGTCGCTGAGCTTGGTCGCGTCGGCGATACGAGAGTAGTATGTCTCGGCCTCCTCGCGGGACTCTCGCAGCTTGCGGGCAAAGTCTAGATCGTCGCCCTTCATCTTCTCCGTCAGCCGTTCGTTGAAGAGCTGGAGAGCGCGCTTGTGCAGGTTGCGCAGCTGCTGAACAAAGTACACATGTAACGTAGCGGACATTTTATCCTTGAACTCGCCACGCTTCTTCTGGTAGACTTCCTTGTTGTAGCGACTGCCGTCCTTGTCGAATGCTTCCAAAGCGACGGTGAAGTGCTGCTGGGTCTCTTTGCCGAGGCTCTCGAGGACTTTGCCTCCCTCAAGCTGGCTTCGGTATGGCTTGACCTCCAGAGCGAATGCTTCGTAAGCGACGCGCATGATCTCGTCGCACCGGTATTGCGCCAGTAATTGCTGTTGCGTGGGCAGGTCCAAGTCGCGGTTAGTGACGATCTTTTCCCAGATGGCTTCGGCAAATTGAGGAAATCCGTCCGCGGGGATGTGCTTGTGGAACGTCGGCTTGAAAGTGTATTCCGAGTTTGAGCGATCATAAAACTTGCTTTTAAGTTTTTGAGCTTGCGCATCAAAGTCTTGCAGGGCATAGACCTTATGAGGGAGCCCGGCAAAGTTAAACTCGAAAAAGTCGCTGATAAGAGATCCTTCCTTTCCCGGAGGCTGTTGAAACGGTTAATGGTGAGGCGCGAGATATCGGACTGTGATGGCCGGATACCTTATTGAGTCCGGCCCAGATTCTTTCCAGGTCTTTCAGGATGCTCGCTGACAAGTTCTCGATTGGCGTAACTCCGGTAAAATCCCGGATAACAAAGAAAAGACAAGTCTTTGGTGATCTGGGACGTGACACTTGTTCAACTGAAAGTTGTCATATCACAATGCCGGAAACCAACTCACCCCTTCTGCTGGAAAAGCTGGAGATTGACCTCAAAAACGGTCTTCAGGAGACCCATGTTGGCACCGTTGTACAGCCCGACTTGGTTCTCCCACATGTTGACGATGAGGACTTCGGCGATGGCGATGGAGAAGAGAGCGCTCTTGCGCTCAAAGTCCTGATCTTCGCCACGTTCCCGACCGTCCGTTCCCTCGACGTCGAGGATGAGGATGTCAGCGTCCCGAGCTTTGCTGACCCAGATTCCTGTCGAGAAAGCGATATGAAACACTTGTTCGATGCGGGATGCTTCGATACCCAGTGAGTACCTTTCGTGGTCTGCTGTCTGGAGACCTCGTCCATGACATCGAAGTTGGTGCCGAATAGCCGGTTGAGCAGTGTGCCTGTAACGGCTGTCAGTCTCCATTGTCTAGGAAAGAGTACCCGTTTTGCCATGCTCACTCTTTCCCGTGCTCTGAGAACCAAAGACAGCGACAACGTTGTAGTCGAAGCCTCGATTGACGATATCCCATTTTCTCGTCATGTACTCGAGCATGTCCGGGCTGAAGCGCGGAAAGCAGTAAGAGACGGAGGTAGATACAGCAATTAGCGATATGCAGCACGCCAGAAGCAGCGAGATTGAACATACGTGAATTCCTGGTTCTCGTTGATAGCCTGGAGCCGGGGATCTGTGGCTGCGAGCTGAGACATGTCGGCGGTCGCGCCATTTGCTGATGTGTCCGTCATGAGAGCAGTGGTGGGGGGCAGTGCGGTATGTGGCTGAAGGCTCTGAGGGGATGGCGTTGCGCTGGGAAGCGTGGTTGTCTGCGTTTACAAGTACTCTGGGAGTCTGAGAATCTACGACGGGTGAGAGGAATGGTCAGGGGTGGTTTTGCGGTCCGTCACGGTGAGGTCGTCGTCGTCATACCGGTACACGGACGCAGGTGTCATTTCCGAGAAGCGGCAAAGCTCCTCTCCTCTCCTCCTTCTTGCCTGTCGGAAAAGTGCGTTAGCAGTGGCTGTGCATCTCGGTGCCTTTTGCACCTTTGTCGCCTCACTGGCTGGCGGACCCAAGCACCGTCGTCCCCAACGAAGAAGGTCTCCGGCATCACCCTCCTCCCAAGCATAGTTCCACCGTCGTCTCAGCACGCCGCATTCCTCCATCATGGGAAACCACAGTGACGACGCCGCTCCACCCAGTACGTACATCTTCTTGCAGGGGAAGGGAAGCGACCCTCATCGCCGCGCGCAAAGTCTACCCGGTGTTGCGCGCGAAGGAGAACTTCGACCCCACGGCACCCAGAGGGGAGGCTATGTCAGGAAGGACGGGAACCGACTGCCAGGATGATTGATCACAAGCGATGTCACTGGATGGATGCACGCTCATAAGCACCCTATCTGCATGAGCTAACTGTCCCGCATCCCGCTCACACAGACACCTACATTACCCAGGAGGAGCTTCAGCGCAACCAGATTCCCCTTGCGTGGCGAGACTACTGCGCCCACCTCCTCCCCGAGCTCAACCAGTGCCGAAAGGACAACTACTACCTCCCATGGAAGTGCGAGAACGAACGTGTCGCGTGGATGAAGTGCCAATATGACGAGTGGGTGACTTCTCGGCTCCGGAGAGACATCTCGTTTCTCCAGCTCTTCCTCACACCGTGCTTTTTTTGTGGAACAGCTACCAGCGTCGAATGCGGAAACTGGAAAAGCGTCGCGCAAAGACGGATTCGGACCGGACCGAGTCGGCAGGAGAAGGCCTTTGACCCATCCTTCCACCCACTCGTGTGCCACACGAACTTTCGCCATGAATATACCGCTGATTTAAAAAATCGTGACACTGGCCGGACATATATGGCCGGTTGAGAGAGCGCCCACATTGCAACTGGGATTTCCATGGGATTCTGCGTCGGAAGAGAGTGATCGACTTGCCTTCAACGAGTAGCCTCAATGCACCCACCTCCATCTCTGCAGAAATCGCGCTCCGTTCAGATCAATCCCGAAAACTAAGGCACCGAGCTCGAGCCGGATGGTTACCCCTGGTTGTTCCCCCCGGGATCACGACCTGTGCCTCTTGTCAGATGCGCCTTGGCCCACGAGCCGCGCCCTTGGTCCTCGACTCGTATTCCTCGTTAGAAAATTGGATTAGCTTCCTGCAAGACCTGCAGTTCCATATCCTAGCTTCTTCGTCGCGTGGTCTCCGACAGGTATCCGGATCTGCTGGGACTGGCAATCTCGGTCTTTCCAGCCTTCCCGCATGCTTGCCACTGACCAACAGTTTGCGCGATATTGCCCGCTTCCGCCCCACCAACAACCGGCTGCTCCTCCCAGATCAGTTGCGTCTAAAACTCTTGCCTGACCACTTTGGATTTTCTCATCGACAAAGTATTGTTGCAATCCGCAGGGTTACGGGAGGCGAGCTGCACAGCCACCCTTTGTAACGTCAACGCGCCTTGCTGCGCACCATACACCTGTCCAGCATCTCTCTCGGTCGTTCCTTCTACTAGCGTCCCTAATAAGTCTCGTGAATAACCCTATAGCAGCGTTATATCTTCGTCCCCAATACGCGCAACCGTTCAGATCGAGCCTTACTACATCCTTCTGAAGCCAATCCAATCCAGGTTGCCTCGCCATCGCTGCCTAGCACCACATTGACAATGGATGCTCTAGCCGGTCTTACCGCGGAACTGCAGCAGTTCGAAGCGTTCGTCGAAAATTATACTTCGTCCATGCAGGACATCCTCGATGGGAAAGTATCCGAGGAGGAAAAGCAGTGGGCTCGCGATGCGTGCAAAAAAGAGCAAGAACGTTTGCACAAAGCAAAAGACCCCCTGAACTACGATCGGTGGGACGCCATTTGCAATGCAAGCGAGTTTGAAAGCTCGTCCGTCCAATCACATCAGCCCATCATCAGCCGAGCGGCAGAGGAACAAACCACGACAATCGCACCTGTTCGTCAGGCTTCCGAAGCAGCGGACGAGCACCGAAAGGAGGGCAATCGATTTTTCAACGAGCAGGATTATGCTCACGCAGTTGTGGAGTATGGGAAAGCTATCGATGCCGACTCTCAAAATCCGCTGCTCTTTACAAACCGAGCTCTTGCAAACCTACGCTTGGGGAACTATACGGACGGCATCAAGGATTGTGGATCCGCCATTCAGCTCGACAATCAGTGCATAAAGGCATGGTGGCGAAGAGCCGAAGCGTGGAGAGCGACCGGCGCGTACTTCAAAGCAAAGAGCGACGCGCTTAAGATTCAGGAGATACTGAAAGCTCAGATCAAAGCGTTGGACTCTAGAGTGTCCGAAAAGCTTGCTGTGGCCAATCGAAAGGAACTCGCCATCTCCCAGACGCAGATCGAGAAGCTCCTCGAGGAAATCGAGAGCGATCTGGTTCTCGCGAACGACGAGAAGAACGCCAAAGCTGAATTGGAACGACGAGGCGGGACGAGTTCCATGCAGGGATTGCTCTACGCCTGTGCCAGAGAGCTGGGGAAGCTCGATTCGACAGGGGGCTCTTTGCCGCCCGCCTGCAGCATGCTGGTCGAACTGCTGAATCGCGACCATGTCAGCAAGGACGCTTTCCGAGAATGCAGCGGTTTCGCCACGCTCCTAGCGCCGGCGATGCTGACAACCTCTTCCGTTGAAGCCATTGTACCGATTGTACATGGCGCCCTGCGTCGCTGTCAAGTCAACCGTAGAATGATCGCTCAGCACCTCGAAGCGATCGCCAGAGTTATGATCTCGACAAAGAAGCCGGGAATGCACACAGTTGAACTGTGCTCGGAGATTTTCTTGATGGCGTCCAGCGAGTTGGCAGGCTTGCATGCAATCTGTCAGATGAGCGTCGGTGCGCAATTTGGTGCTTTCGTGCTGGCTCTGCTCGGGGACGCAAAAGACCTCGTGACAAACGAGCAGATATCTGCCAACCTTCTTGGATTGCTGAACAAGCTACTGAAAGAAGGAACGCTCGGCATCAACACTGTGATCAAGCGCTGGACCATCTCATTGAGCAAACTCTTGGAACTTCTTCCAAAGCACCTGCTTACCGAACTACCCGTCCAGGATGACGATACCAAGGAGCCGCTTTTCATGCTGGCGTGTCGTTCTGTAGACGTCTTGGCGAACGCACCCACTGCTTTGGTCGCACTCCGAGAACATCGAATAGATCTACTGGATGCCATCTGGAAGACGATCGACGCCGTTCAACCTCTCCAGAACTCTACACGAGAACCAGTTGTGCTGCAAAACACGAGCAACAGCATAGCGACTCTCCTCGCGACCTCATACAACATCATGGTGCGAGCCCCAGGTGCCATGGACGATACTATCATGGAGAGAAATATCCTCCTGCATCTGGTCCAGTTTCTTTCCTGCCCGTCGCCGTACCCACGAATCTCCCTGAAGATCCTGGGCAAACTCTTAACGCATCACTCACAGCAAGTGATCACGACCCTCGACGGCTGGTGGGACGATGTACCTATGGCCCAACTCCTGAAAACCGAGAGCCAGGCTGCATCGCAGGTGCTCGCAGCCTGGCTCAGCAGCGGTACTGCCAAGGTCAACGAGTGGCGACGTCAGGAAGGTTTCCCCCTGCTTCACAACCTTCTCAAACGTCAGCTGTCGCTCAAACACGAGGAACACGATGAGGTTCTGATTGGAAACCTGGCGCTCTGTATAGCCGAATGCGCACGAAAGCCGGCCTACGCCCGGGAATTTCATGGACTGAAGACAACGTCGGCGGTTGTGCACTTATTACGAACATGCACATCTTCGCCGACCCAAACCAACTTGGCCATCGCTTGTGCAAGACTGGGACAGAATGGTAAGGAGTTCAAACGTCGCTTTGTTTCAATCAGGTTCCTTGCTGACCACTGGACATTCAAAAAGCGGACGCTTTAGAGACCATTAGAGAACTCAAAGGTGTGGAACTCATGTATTCTCTAGGTCCCAAGTTAAGCATATAAGCTTCGAGCCTCCAATCGTGGCGCTATTTGTACTGCCTGCAGCTAGACTACTTTTCCAAAAGTCCCCTCACGACACGCTCGATCAGGGTAGCGATCAGGTGCTGGTTGAGGTTGCGATGTTGTAGCATGTTGAATAGCCGCGTCATCCCGGCAACTGTGTTGTACTTTCCGACGACCCTAGCGACCGTGTCTACACCGCTGATGCCCGAGTTGACGAAAAGATGTTTTGCCTCCATCTTGGTATCCGCCAGCTCCTGCTCGGTCGGTGGTACATAGACAACGGGCTGAGCCCCGGGAGCAGGAGTACTGTACCATCTCCCCTCGGGCCAGAGAGAGGAGTCCAGCTTGCCTAGGTAAGATGCGATCTTTTCCTCGGTTGTTGCATCGTGCAGACGAGTCTGGATCAGAAACGAGATGGTGGCTCCGTAGGTCCGACGCAGTAAGGTCTTGACCATGTGCAGTCCCTTTTGACGGAACCACTGAGCCGGGTCGGACAGCGCAAATACTTCCTCTATCGCGCCGAAGAGACACTCGAGAACAATCTCGAGATCCGCGTCCGACAAGGGTGATGAGGTCGCGTTGCCCGAGCCATGCTTGGGAAGATCCTCGCCAAGGTGGTCCTGTTTGGTTGTGGTCAGGCGCGGAGGTATCGCCGGAACCGGCGCTTCAGAAGCTTCCGACTGGTTTGATCGCGTAGGACTCCGTTCGACGGAAGTCGGTATGGATGCTTCAAAGTCATGTAGTTCGCCATCGCTGAAAGACAGGTCCTTTAACGAGGATGCACGGGGAAGAATATTGATGTCGCGGTGTGATTCCAGGCTTTTGCGTTCTGGAGGAGGAATGGAAGAAGGCCTAGTAATAGAGCCTCCGTTGATAGTTGTGGCTTTCTTGACACCTTGAGCGACCCCCTGCGCGACTCCGGACACGGCTTGCGTGACTTCGCCAGCGACGAAGTTGGCGGCGCGCATAGGCGTCGCGACACCCTTCTTTAGTAACGTGCCCGCCGATCTGAGGCTGCCCAAGACTTTGGTCTGCATCTGGCGTTTGGCGATGAGATCTTGAGTTTGAACGTTTTCTGGTCGCATGAACTCCTGCAGCGGGGGGCTCGCACAAAGCTCAACGTCGGGAACTAGGATGTTGAGCCATCGTTCAAGGTCCAGTGTCAGTTCGTCTCGGGCCTTGCTTCCTACTACCCTACTGCGGGAAGGGAATCCAGACTTTTTGATCTTGGGAAACAAAGCGTCCAGACTTTCATACAGGTGTATAAGGTCAGCGTACGACTTCGTGATCATCCAACCACCGCTGCCGTTCACGCGCTCGATTTGGATGATATACCGAAGATCCTTTGAGCTCGTGGCCCCTACCCCCGCAAACGCAAAGATGTTTGGTCCCTTGTCGTCATCGGTTCGATCGCCTTCGAACATATCCAGAACGTTGATCCGAATGTGCTGAAGATCGACCACAGTGGATTGAAGGTGCTCGCTTTGACTGATCATGTCGCTGAGATCTTCAACTTTGGTCTGAAGATGCAGTTTGATGTGTGCGAGGTCCGAGATGCCTTCGGCGTCCGGCGCCTGACGCATGGCTGCATCTATGAGCCCGACATGCTCTCGCAACTTGTTCACAGCATCTTTGACAGCCTCTGGGTTGTCCGTGCCATCCAGTTTTAAATCAATAAGCACGTCTGCCGTCAACTGCATAAAGTGTGAGATGCTATCCGTGTCCGGTACGGGCTCAGGCGACTGGGTGACAGCTGGAATAACAAAATCGTTTGCTGCATCGTCTGCAGTCGGAGCATCATGAAATTCATCGGCTACATGTTCGGCAACCTCGCTTGTTGATTCGACTTCGGTATCTTTCTGCGCCTCTGCCAGCTGCTTATATGTTGCGAACGGGACTTCTTCAAGGATGGGTGCTGATGAGACCAGACCGGCCACAATTTCCGAGGCCAATGCCTGCTCAACAGGCGCCACCGGGACCATATCGGCGATGCCCGAATCGCTCTCAGGGGCTGCAGCAGCGTCCTTCTGAGAGCAGAACTCGGAATACATGGAGCTTGCGAAAAATCCCTCTAGGAAACGCTTGTCGATGATTTTGATCACTTCGGCTTGCAGCGGTTTGAACATGTCAGGGGTAGGCGCATTGACCGCAATTCGTCTGATAGTTTCCACAAGATTGGGGGCTTCCAGCTCCACGAACTCTTCCGACGTGGAGGTAAGGAAGGTATCGATAATCTCTTGCGCGTCTGCCTTGAGACCCTCGACAGCCGCTTGTGCTCCGATGCTTGTCTGACCAGCCAGCTCCAATTGTGCAAAGCGGTTATAAGAGTCGGCCATGATGTAAAGCTGGATGTAGTGCGAGGATTTGACGCTGTCCATATACTCCATGAACTCTACTAGAGCTTCGCTCTTCACCATGATGCTTTCGGCAGATAGTACAGGGTTAATGGCTGCTGAGTTCGCTGCGATGGGCGTTGCCCTGATCCGAATGGCCTCTATGAGGATCTCTGCATTGACGGTACCCGCAAACTTTGGACTTGAAGTGTCGATTTTGTACCAAGCGCGTACCAGCTCATTCGGTGTGAGACTGGCTATTGGAATATTAGCGCTCCCAAGCACCTCATCTACGTGCACCAGATGAGTATTGCAATTGAATAGCCATTAATTCTCTGGTGCGCGGATACCTTTCATTATCTTTGCCTCCGTAAGATCGATGATGATTCCATCCATTCCTCCAGCTTCCGCGTTATTGCTCCAAAAGCTGGCATGGGTAAAGTGAGGTCAGGTGTTTGACGTTTTCAGATGTTAAGGGATCTTGTGACTTACAAACGGAACTCTTCCATCCACATTGGATTGGACTCGGCTCTGATCTTCTGACTTTTCTGTATTTGCTTCCCGCACGTGACCGCGCAATATAGTCCGTTGACACTAGTGGTCGGAAGTCGCCGTGCTTCCAAAACTAGTTCAAGTGACATCCAGACTTAGTGATCGTGCCTCGTTTTCAACGATGTTCCAGTGTCCGCACCTTTCACATAAATCTCATCCTGGGATGCTCCACCGAGATGAGTGCCAGCCCTTTCGGCGGCCTTGGCCTTCTTTATAGCGGCTTTCGCTTGCTTCCGCTTCAGGTACGAGATGATTTGCTTGTTGATCCAGTCGGGATCCGCGCACATGTCGACGATCGGCAGAAGCACCGAAGTGGCAAGAATCTCATGCACGAACTCGAACACTATGGGACTTGACTTGTCCGCGCGGGGCAAGAGATCCACAGCAAGATGCATGGAGACACCGCGGAGGTGACGGATGACGTCCGTGCGATTCTTCATTGCGCTAAAGTATGACTTAGGTCTTGCTTCCATATAGTGCTCTACCTCGAAAGAGCTAGCCTCCAGGGCTCTATACTCTCTCTATAATGCAAAAGAAATGCACTCCTGTTAAAGCCCGCATCGAGAGCGCTTCTCAATGGCTTGCCTACCAAATGCGCAATCACGGTCTGAAAGACCGGTAGGATAATCTTCGGTGTCAACCGCGTGGTAGTCAGTGAATCTTTGAAGCGACAGAAAGCATGATCCAGCGCCTCCCGAACCGCACGAGGGAATGCAGGGCTTTGAGACTGGTTGATGTTCGTGTACCACGTTTCGATGAAGTCCCGGACGATGTGCTCGACAAGAGGTTCGATGTCTTTGAGAAAGCCGGTGGGAGACGGCGGTGGCCCAGCCTCGTCATTGGCTTGCTGTGCGGCACGCAATGTGTTCGGATCAGTGGTGATACTAGGGCATTCGTGGCCACGTACCCTTCACTGACCTCCGCTTCCGCCGCCCATGACTGATGTTGCGAGAAGGCGTTTCCTGCCTTGGCGTGGGACGCCTCGGCCCACGTATAACCGAGGAGGACGCAAGCAGCAATCAGGCCGAATATAAAAAAGGCACGAGGAGAGAAAGCGAAGGCTATGAGCAGCAAGGGTAGCTTTTCGAGCCATCCTCTGGGCAGCAGGTCAGCGTACGCATTTGCGCGGTTGAGGAATCGCTCGGTAAAGGGGAATCGTTGGATGAAAGTCTGCCGCCAAGTGACCATTGAATGCGAGGCCTCATCGGGTATAGATGTCGGTTCTATCTTTTTATGCGTCACGGTCCCCGCATCGAAGTTTTCTTGGTGAACCGCGGCAGACATTGTAGGAGGTTCCTGGCGAGGCAGGGTTTGAGCACGGAAAATGCAGATGCCCTGTTGCCTCTGTTGCCTGACCCGCTGTTGCCAAGAGTAGCTGCAGCACAGAAGAAACTATGTATAAAAGATCCGACGTCGGTCACCTTTGCGAGACGAGGAAGTGTAGAGTGATGTGGCTCGCGAGACCAAGCGGCCTCCAGCGGCCATTTTGCTGCCGTCACCGGTGCTTTTGCTGTCGGAAACGCAAAAGTCCAAGGAGCAGAGGCCAGAGGAGCGGGAGCAGAAGCGCGAGCCTGCATGGGAAGTATGTACAAGTTTTATATCTAACCCCGCCTTGCTTCGAACGCCTGCATGTATTGACTCCCGTTCACAAGCGGAGTCGGTCGATTAAGAGAGGGTTCGTGATGAAGGAGTTGGTTATCGAGTAAGCAATCAGAAGGCCGCTGCTGTACACTGAGGAAGTCAACGATTAGATTGGCGATCCGCATTGCGCTGGATTGATATGAAACTCACAGAAATACACATCATAACGGGGCGAAGATTGGCTTGTGGAACGTTGGACTGCAAATAGTCCAAGCAAAAGGAAGTTCGGTACATTGATACTGGGAATGTAATCTTCAATGATTATTGATAGCATTGCCGTATCGGAATCACGATGCCTTGTGAAACGAACGAGGGCAGCCGAGCCTTTCTGGCTTGCAACAACAGCGCCGCCGAGTTCTTCAAGCACCACCATCATGTTCAGACGATCGTGAGGACCAGCACCTCTTACATCGTTCCGCGACACGAGCTTCCGTTGCTCGTGGCATGTCGAGAGGGTTTGAGGATCAAGAAGAAACAGGTTTTCGACCGAAGTATACAGAAGAAAATCGAACGGCAAGCTAGCATCTCTAGGTCTACGAATGGGCGCCGGGGCCGGCGGCTTGAAGACACGATCGCGCCACCAACTGATTGGTCGATATGAGATTACAGGGTCTTCGAAAAGACTGCCTTCGTCCATCTCATCGCTATCCGGGTTGTCTCCAAACTGCACGAAAATGCCTTCGCCATCCTCAGCTGATTCTACCGCGTCACTATCGGGTTCAGACTCCATGGTGTCCGAATTGTAGTCGGAAGATGAATTCTCGTCTTGTTCCATGGGCGCGTTTTCTTCATCACTTTCCTCTGAACTCGATTCCGCAGGTGACCCTACCTCCCTTGTCCTCTTATAGCGCATATTGACCGACAAGCATTGCCTGTTTTCACTAATCACTGGCTCCTTTAACGAAAGAATAGCGCCGGGATCCCACTGACCGACTTGATCGAGTCCAATGTTACGAACCGCATGGACCTCTGGTACCGCTCTAGTTTCGAATCCGTCAGGCTCGGATCCACTTTCAAAGTCTTCAAGACAGACGTCCGTAGGGGACACGTCACGGCTTTTCCACTCCGAAAGAGCCGCCTGGCGTACTCCGCCTGCACAGCGCGACAGTACCTCTTGCTTGATGTCAGCACATGGACGCTTGGCCGGATTACACCAGTTTGGCCCATGTGCGCGCTTGAAGAGGGATGGAGTCACGAAGGTCGCACCCCAACCCCATTGATTTCCGATATGCCGGGAAACGATCGCCATCCCTGTCTTCACGTTCCATATCCGAACAGAGCAGTCGATCGAGCAAGACGCCAGAAAAGTTCCGCAGGAACTGAAGTCAATGTTCGGAATGTTGTTTTCGTGACCAACGAGCTCCCTCGCATCGAGACCTCCCAGAGAATCGCTGGAGTCAGGGCGAAGGTTCCAAACCATGATCGTATGCGAATTGGCAGAAGCAGCGACGAGGTTCCCAGACATTGCGAGGCCCCAAGCCGAGTCTCGATGCTCGAGCACGAAGGGCTGTCGCGTGTAATCTGAGGTGATCCAGATGTAAACATGACCCGCATCGTCCGCAGCTGCAAGCACCTCCTCTCCGCCGACGAGGCCCACTCGAATGGCGTTGATCTCGCCGTGAAGATCCGGACGGCCATAACAGGTGAGCGTGCCGATGGGTTCCACTGGTGATGGATCCGCGGGATGTGGTATCCGATAGACTAGGATGTGGTGATCCACGCCCACAAAAAACAGGCGTTCGCGAGTGCTCGCACACACAAGGTTCATCTTCCATGGTTTCGCGCCTTCCAGCTGAGCGACCTGCGCGCTCGGTACCCTGAGCGGCTCCACGATGAGAGGAGCATAGGGACACTGTATGATGCGTGGCATGAGGCCCAAAGACTGCGTCGAACCTACTGTGACGAAGGAACTCGAAGGAGGAGGAAGAGGAGCCGCTCTGGAACGTTGGGAGAGGGTCGTGGCGCAGCACTTCCTTTCGTGCTTGTTTCGAGCGCTCCCGGGAAGGTACATATACAGGTCAGGTACAACAGGTACAGCACGGGTACATTCCCGCCCTCCAGATCCTGATTGCTCAATGTGGGGTAGATGATGCACTGGATATATTGATTTCTATAGACAGTATGATATACGAATCTACATATATGTGGGAACGAAGTAGTGGGTTGCCGGCAACCCCGCGCGCGCGCGCGTCCAAGTCCAAGGGGGATGTGTACGCATCCAAACTAGCACCAGGGACCAAAGGGAATACCAAAGTATCCGAGCAGGTGATCCTGAATGTTCGTGAAGAACTCGGAATCTAATGGTCAAAGCAGCAAGTTAGCGGATCGAGAAGGGCGGAACACCATGGTAAGGCCAGCTCCGCGATCCTACCTGCGCAATGCGAGTCTTCTCCCGTGGCATCATTGCAGGTGCCGATGGTTCCAGCGCTGTTGATCCAGAACTCTGAGCGGTGGTGAAGGAAGCCGAGGAACTGAGGGGGCAGATGAGGCACGATGTCTGCCAGATGGGTAACGCTGTCGGAAATTCGATAGGATGAGCATGGCTGGACCGAAAGACAAAGCAAGCAAAGGAAGCATCCGCCTTACCGGTAGATCTTGGAAGAGAACGGAAGAGTGTAAACCCAGGCGGCAAAAGCGGGGTTCCCAACACGAGGTTCTCCGTAGGTGTACACCTGGATTCTGCTCCCAGCAGATTGGCCAAGGACGTCATACAACTGAATGGCCGAAAGCATAGCGATCGCACCACCCAAAGAGTGTCCGGTGACTGTGATGGTGTAAGCCTTGGACCCTGGAACGGTGCTTTGAATGTAGGCGATGGCGGCCGCGACCCTGTCTTGCGTTATTTTGACAGCGTTCAGGAAACCACTGTGGACCTCGACCCCGGGGGCCACAGAAATACGGGTGTATGAAGGCGCAAGATCAGCTTTGATGAGCTGGAGATCGGTGATGGCGGAACGAACGCTCATGGTTCCACGGTATGCGACGATGATTTCTTTGTTTGCCGTGTTGTAAGCGACATATCCGACTGTGTTCGTGAGAAGGTCATCGAACTGAGCTACCATGACGGTACCCTGCGTATAGCCGGAGCATCGTTCCGCGCATGTCCAAGTCGACATGCCGCTCAAGCAGTAGGCAGCTGCCGAATAGCTTTGGTAAGTTTCCAACGCAGTCAAGGCAGATCCGGTGATGGCGATATTGTTAACGGCCAGCGCCGAGGCCTTCTTAGGGGGGTCGAGGAGCGCCGGCGGCCCTGTGAGGCCATCTGTGGCGACGACCTGCGTGGTAATGACCGTTGAGATAGCCGGGGCGTTGATGTTGGCGACCATGGCTGGCGTAGCGTTCCGTCCGATGAGGTTGGTCATGTAATCAAGACGAATTTGCTGCTCCGACGGGCTGGTGACTGTGACTCGAGCGTTTCGTGGTGTCATTGCAGGGGAGGCTTGAATCGACACCGCTCCAAGTGCGAGGAGGGTGAAGGCAGGGAGGAAGCGGACCATGATGATTACGTTCAGGGGGCGAGGAGGGATGGAAACGTGGGAATGCTTGTTGGTCGTCAAAAGGAAGTCTAGGGGACGTGCCTTTTATACTTGTTTGATGGCTTCATCTGGAGTTCATCGGCATGTGAAGACTGGAAGACGGAACCATCGTACGCATCGTTCGTCCGCGCCGACCTTGCACGAAGTCGTGGACGCAATCGTCTTCGTGAAGAAAGTCATGTGAAGAAAAACCATCTTGGCTCGGCCAGCTGGCTTTGTGAACGCGGAAGGGGGTGTACACTGTACACCAGTGCACGCTTGCGCATCGAGTCGCTTGAAGCGAACGTGTACAGCACACATGTACACGTATGGCCCCACGTTTTCGTTGAAAGCCGCGACGCTGCCAACGCCGCGATGCATGCAGGAAGTCCCTTGTGTGCCGGACGGCTGCGATCACCTCGCTGGGCAAGGGGGTTATGGTGTTGAGCAAGCCTGCCGAGGGAAGCAATGCTTGCCGGAGTAAGCCATCACAGACTCACCATGCAGTCAGGTGTCTGCCGCGTGTGGGGGAGGCTAGGGGGGACCGGAGAGTCAGGCGAGCAAAGCTGAGCGCGCGCAAACCAAGATCTGCGATACAGGTACATGAACTGTGGAAGAACCGCCGGGGAACAGGGATGAACCTTGTCGCGCGAGTGTGGGTGTGGCATCTCCCCCCTGAACGCGTGGGTGCCATGTAAGACGCAGGTCGTGAGCTCCGACGCGCCTGTGGCACAGCCATGTGGCTATCGAACCGAATTAATTTAGCACAAGACAGACATGAATCATCCGCTCACATGGGTGACGACGGGTGTCTGACCGTGTGCTCTCTCTCCCCGGAGTTCCAAGATTTCACCGTCCGCCGCAAAGCTTTGCATATCCAAAGAAAGCCTTGCAGCAGATGTCTGGGGATGAAAACCCATAGGGCCTCCGATTTACTGTACACACGTCGGTTTCGGAAAGCCTCATCGCAGGTGATCGAACGCCCAGGGGAGCAGAAGTTCAGCCATACCGACAGGCTGCAAGCAGCACTACGGCCATGATAAGCCTCTCGATCCACGGGAAGGAGGATTGGGAAAGCCCGAACAAAGTATGATACATGCCGTTGAGGATTATCGCTGAATATTTGCAATATATTCGCTGACTGTTATCCCACCCGATCCCCACTAGCCAAGGCACCGCTTCCAAGGAAGTGTGGGTCCGTCTGCACTCGCTGGTTCGCTCAAACGCGACAGCGGTCGAACAATTCTCTTGAGGCTTGAGGCTTGAGGCTTGAGGCGGCTCGTTGTACTGTTACAGCGCATGACTTTTATGGAGGCAGCGGAGGCAGCGTACTGTACTGTGTACATACTGCGATCTTTGACATATCCAGAAAAACAAAGAATTCCGCTTCTGCAAGGAAGCTGTCCAATTCTCGTCGCATCGCATGCTTGTCGTTTGCCGGCTTCTTCGTGGCTTTTGCATGGAGGTCCGGGCCGACCGCACAAGGCAGCGCTTCGAGAAGAAGAAATGCGTTAGCTTTGTCCACTTTTGAAAGGCGTATAAGAGAGCCGGCGGAAAGCAATGTGATGGGATAACTTCCGCTAGCTCCTCCACAGCGTGTTTGTGGAAAACCGGCAGACAAGGCAGTCAGAACTTACAGCTTGCTAAACTGGATTTGTAAATCTTCCTGTTCGATATGACAAAGGCGTGACGTTAGATTTCCCCCCGACAAGCAGCACGGAAAACACGAGTCTAAAAGGCAGAACACGACGAGGACCGAGCAAGCTTATGATTCAATTGGTAAAAGAATCCTCTCTAGCATATCTAGCTTGATCGTTGCGTTGTAGACACGAAAGTAAAGTGCGTTCTCCAAGGAGATCTTGCCTTTCGGTCGATCACCCGCCTCGTCTTCCGCGTAGCCACCGTTCAAGGCCGCATTGAACTCCCTGCGGGCTTTTTTGAAGTTCCTTGCCCGAACATACAGTTTCCCGAGCTCCAGTCTCGAGAAAGGTAGAAGGTAGTGATCTAGCGCGATTTTCTCAGCGTGATGACGCGTGAACTCTAGCTGTCGAGCCGCGTACGCCAAGGACTCGAGCTGCGGTGGCGTCGGAGGGAGCGTTCTCGCTAGCTCTGCCATGGGCTGAAGAGTCGACGCGTTCGGCACGGCTGCCTCCCGTGACAGCACCCCTTTGAGCAGACGGAGCAGGCATGCATCGTCGTAGAAGGTCTTGTAAGGAAGGCTGTCTGAATCTTCCGTCGTCGACTGCTGTTCCTCGAGCTTCTTCAGCGCGGCGTCTACCTGCCCGATGAAGGTAGGAATGATGTTCGGGGGAAGAATGTCGAAGCCATTGAGGATCCACAGGATCTCGAGGTGCGGCAACTGGAGTCTGCTACCTTGCAGCGTCCACTTTCGACACTTTCTGGCAACAAACTTCTCCATGGGGATGCTTTTGCCGGCGATCTTGCGGGTCAATGACGGTATTTCCTTTAGCATCGAAGATGTGGCCGCTCGGTTTGCGTCTGGATCCGAGGCGTACAAGTATACAGCTTGAAGATATCTATAGATGGCTTTAGACCATTTGCTTTCCTCGTAAAGCAGCTCGTAGCAGTCATGGGCGCCAGGGAAATTGCCCAAAGCGCCATGGCAGGTACCAGAATCCCACGCGACGATGTGAGCGAGCTGCTTCCATTCCGACTGGATATGTTTGACTGTCTCGAACTCTTCCAAGGCGGCGGCCGGATCTCCCATTGTCTCCTTCAACCGCGCTCGCAGGGCAAGGAAGATAAAGCTATTTGGATGTGCTTCCAAAGATTTAGCCAGGATTTCTTGAGCGAAAGGCAGGTCGCAGTCCGGGAGCTGAACCGCACTAGACAGGACGATGTGGTAGACAAGAAGAACCAGATCGCAGAGCGGTTTGCGAAGACCGCTTTGATTTGAACCGGAGGAAGAAGGCATGGCAAATGGAACCTTGGTAAGATCGGGACTGACGTCGTCCCTCAAACTATCATCCCGCTGCAAGGTTTTGCTCCCAGTTGCGGAGTCCTTCTTGCTCTTCTTTCCACTAGACGCGGGAACCGGCACGGCAGCGCTGCGATCGTGCACCGGCCACATGCCACCGATCTCAAGTCGCGAAAGTCCGAAATCGCGGTCGCCCGAGAATCCGATGAGCTCAAAGAGCTTGAGCACCTTCCCGGGCAACATGCTCAGGACAAGATTGAAAGCTCCTACACCGAGGAGGATTCCCGAGACGAAATGCGCGTCCACACCGCTGCTTGCCAGCTTCTGTGCGCCTCCCTCGTCGAACGTCGACTGAAGAAACCGATAGCAGGACTTGTAGGAACTGTAGGCGGCACGAATGTTGAGACCTTCCCGGACGAAAGCGACAGGGTTGCCATCCGTGACTAGCGTAAGCATGGCCTTCAATAGATGACCTTCAGCATATGCCAGCTCAGCGTGTTTCTGAAGCGGTGTCATCTTCTTGATGTTGTCGCCCTCTTTGTTGCGCGTGAGCAGACCAGCGATGGAGCCCGTGATGCTCGTCTGCATGCGATACACAGAAGCGATCTCGAGTGCAGTGCGAAGAGCCTCATGGGCCGTCTGGACGTCGGTTGGATCGAACGTCATCACGGCCTTGAGCCATGATACGACTGCGAAGCCTAGTGTATGAAACAAAGTTGCGCCATAGCGCGCATAGAGGAAGGTCTCTGCCTCCACAAACTGAGAGTTCAGAAACATGGCGACGGCTTTTTCCACGTCCGCATTGTCCTGTGCCAGCGACCGTTCCGCGTCAACGGTTGCCGCTTTCAAAGCCTTCTTGTCGATTTTACCCCTCCACGTGAAGCTGATTCGCCTCGGGGATGTAGCATCCGGGGTCGGAGAGAGTGTTTCTGGAGCATCCTCGAATGCATCGTCGTCGTCGTCGTCGTCGTCGTCGTCGTCGCTCTCCTCGTTTCCGGCGTCGTAAGGTTGGTCAACGGGAACTGTCACTGATGCAGGATGGGTGGACTCGTCGGTGCTAACTTTGGAGAGAAGCTCTCTTTCGATTGGCATTGGTCCCACAGACATCTAATGCGATGATCAGAGGGTGTCGGCCGTTGTGATGTCTGTCGATGGGAAAGCCTTCGTTTGTGTTTGGCACCTTGAATGAAATCGAACCTTCTTAGCGACAGACACTTCGAACGGAGAGGAAACGCGACGAATGTATTGAGCAGGTTGCTTTCATCTCCGCTCAAGGCAAGGCAAGGCTGACTGGGCAAACAGGGACGGGGTAGCGGAGGACAGCTGACTCAGCAAGAGGAGGCTCGCATTTGCAACTTCTGGCTCGGGCACCTATCCGTGAAAAGCTCAGTCTAGCAAACCTAGTTGATTGCTGATCTACTCTGCCCCTGCTCGTTGTCCGTCCGTGTGCCCTCTACCCATTGACCGATGCAGCCCCATTCAGCGTCTGTCCGCTTTAAACGCGTTCGTCGCGCGTGCTGAACCCGAGGGTCCAGTGCAACCCAGCCGCAACTCATCTGCTTCCACACGTACTAGCGGAAAGACCCGTCTTCTGTACCTGTCCCTCTATGTTCCAGCTCGTCATCTTGTCATTGTTAGCACTTGCCTCTCTGCGTTGTTAAATCGGCTGGGGACGGTTCACTATACTTCCGCAATTGTTGTCTTCCGCAGGAAGCCACCGGGTTAGTCAGAAGCCCATCGTGTTAGTCAATGTAATTCGAATGAGGGTCAGGGTATGGGGAGAATACCAAGCGTTTGCTGAGATCGGTGGGTCGTCGAGGTGGATGTTGAGGGTCGGTCGTCAACGGAACGATGAAGGAGGTTGGGTCAGCAATAAACTCACATGAAGAGCTGAGATCGGATGATTAGATCGGATGACTAGATCGGATGACTAGATTGGATGAAGCGAAAGAGAGGAAGGTGCGGATGATGTAGAAAAGGGGAAGAGGAAAGGCGAAGGACCGCATCTCTTTTATAGCGGAATCGTCGGAAGTTCCAAAAAGGCCTGAACACTAACAAAAACGGCCTGTGCAGACCTTTTCCATACGTTTTGACGATTGCGCCATCCCGAACGAGCACCCGATTGGCTGTCTCCACCCGGACCGGAAGGTCATGCGGAACTGCAGTTCCGTTCCGAGTGTCTGCTCGGCATGTGCTATAAAATCTCTGGGAAACTGCGCGCGCTCTCGAGTTCTGACCGAGTTTCTGGCATCGGGACGTTCGGGTCGAGGGTCAAGCCACGGATCGCTGTGCGGCTGTGAGTGAACAGGAAATCTGGTAGACGCGTTACCCTTGTTGTTGGTGACTGTTATTCATTATCCTTGCTTTAGGACCTTGGAATGAAAAAAGAAAAAAGAAACAGAGCGTGTGCCTGTGATACATGAATCTTCCGTTCCGACCCGTTATGGGGGCCGGACCGTTGATCCGAAAGAACTGGACAATCGGTGCTGTTGCTGTTGTTCGGACATGCCGACGTTCGTTACAAAACAAACGGGGAGAGGGATCGAGAAAAACAAGATGCGAGGAAAACGGGCGGTACCATCAGAAAAGCGGTAGATATGGCCGTGCAAGGGCGGGAATCGCTACCATGTCATTATGGGAGAATACGAGCGAATGCATCCAGAGTGTTGTCCCTGCCGATGGACTGCGCAGTCCGGGCCAAAATTCGACAGGTTACGGAGTATGGAGTCGATGTCTCCCAATGAAAGGTTGAACATATGGAGAACCCCTCGTCTGAACCCGCGAGCAGAGAGATCCATGCTTGAAGAAGCGGCGTAAGATAAAAACTTATCTTGAACGTGCTTATGTAGTTTCCTTAGTTAACCCGAATGAAATTGTTCTAGAGGCTAGTCTTTAATTCCTTCTCATACTCTCTACTTTGCCCCCGTCGTGGTGGCTGCCGTGGCAGCGGTGCCGAGCTTGGCAGCCTTCGCCTTTGCGAACAAGGAAAAGAGGAGCACGGTCCAAGCTCCGAACTGGTCCTTGCAAACAAAGAGGATCGACTGACAGATGACCGCCTTGATAAGTTGAGGCTGGAGACCGTTGTACCATCCACCGAGTCCTTCCCGAGCTAAGACCTTTTGCAGAATGTCGATGGACGACTTGTAGGTAACCGCCTCGAGGTCCTTCTGATCGAGACCCTTTGGGGGCTTCCACTGCATCTTGACCTTGGCCATGATGTAAGGGTCTGAAAGAGGAGGTAAGTGAGCGTCCCAAGCGTTTTTCGAGTCGACCCTGCACATGTCACAGCAAATGTGAGGAATGCGACGTACATGTGACAATCGTGGCAAGAGCTTTCGACAGAGCGCCGATGATGAAGGTTTGGCCCTTTGTCAGTCGGCCTCCGACGTTTCCGATGCGGAGAAGGTAAATGGTCTTCAGACGCTCAAACATGCCATACGTGATGGCAGGGTTGACGCAGAGTACGAGGGAAGCCTGAAGACCCCGCCAGAGACCCTGCACGCCTTCGTCGCGAAGAATCTTCTTGGTGGTGCCCACAAATGATAGCTTCTCGTCCTTTGTCGACGTCTGAAGTCTAATGGATGCAGGCCAGTGGAGGGTTAGTGGAAAGGAAGCCAAAGCAGATGGCGTTTCCGTACGCGCGAGACTCACCTTGTCGTGACCACGCCGACGGGTAGAGTGCAGATTTGACTCATGGCACCGGATATCGCACCCAGAACGAGCTCCATTCCGGTCGATATCTCTCCAGGCACGCGTTTCTGATAGGTTCCGCGGACGTACGAGTAGAAGTAAAAGTAGGAGAATGCGCTGGCGACGGTTCCGAAGAGTCCGGCGCCTAGACCCGAGTATAGACCGGAAGGTCCCTCGGCGGCGAGGATCTTCAGGAACGCATCTGCGGCAGAGGTATAGTGCTGTGACCCTGGGTGGGACTTCATTTCCTTTGTTTGGACCTGCAAACGAGTTTTGATGCTGTATGGGAAGCACGCTCGAGTCAGTTCGCAGTGTTTGGTTTCTCATCGCCCGCTCCTTCAGACGTACACGTCCAGAGGAAAGACGGCGAGGTTGGCAGACAGCGCGCCAAGGGCTCCTGCTGTTGCGTTGCCGAACGGGGTCAGTGAGTTGCTGGCCATGGTTCCGGGATGCTCCTAATGTCCGAGGCTGTATTCCCGCGAGGCGGAGAGTAGGAGTAGTCTGTTTCTCGCTGGTGCTCTGCACTAAGATAACGAACGCGCACGTACGAGGGAGCGAGAGAGCTCTGAAAGTGCTGTTTGGTTAAAGACTGGTCGTTGTCCCTCGGCTCCTCTCTGGGGTATGGCGAGCCTTTCGTGCAATGCAAAAAGTCGTCGGTTGACGCACACGGCAGGAACCGGGGGGAGATTGTGGGTTGGGTGACTCTGCTTTGTGCCGAGCACAGGCGCTCCCATTTTAGCCGAAACCGGGTGCAAATTGGGACCAGCACAGCCACTCGCTCGCAAGTCCTATCGCTTTGCTTGTGGCGTACAACAACATTTCACACGCCGTCATGGCTTGATATCGCTGATCCCCATGTGGAATCAACGCGCTCCCCATTTCAGCACTCACCCATTCTCACACTACAACTCACACTACATTAGTCCAAGTGATCATCGAAACAGGCCCTAGCAATCCGTCCTTCCAACTCTGGCTTCTACCCTACATCGACGTCGCCCTCACGCTGACGACGTCCTCCTTGCGCTTCTCCCGTCCATGACCTTCACACCTCTCCCCGCCGAACGACCGGCTTTGCCAAGCAGTGGAAAGTCGTTTCCTCTCTTGCCCGAAGGTAAGTCTCACTTCAGTCGAGTGTCCCTGCTTCAAGAGTATCCTTTGACCGTCACCGTTACTAGTCATTGTCCACCCACCGCAGGAAGAGGAAATGAACGAGCCCTGCATTTCTTACGCACCCAACGAGTAGGTACCCCACGCAGGGGGCGGGAAGGCCTCTCTCTTTGCGCGCGCTCTCTCTCTCTTACGAATCACTCATGCGCATCATCCTGCTCCTCTTCAGTGTTCTTCCCGGTCTTCCAAATCCGAACGGCGGGAAGCCTCGATCAGCGCTGAACGCCCTTCTCCAGGTACGGCCACGACCCTCAAGGCCATTTTCACAAACTTGCATTCTGACCGGGGTCCGATCGGTACCAGGTCTTCACATGTCTTCCTGCCCTCAACGAAGAGCTTCCTGCAGCATCCAAACTACCGCGGGTGGCCGAGTTCGTGGAGATGATGCGGGTTCTGCACGGTGACGGATATCAAGAGGATCAGATCAAAGTGGCTCCACCCGAACTAGTAGCCATGCCGTGGTGGCTCGAGGCCAGTCACCTCCCTCCCGACGATGACCCTGTCGGAAAGAACATGCTCGTCGACGATCTGGCCAGGGCGGTGAAGGCGCTGATGGATGTTCTCACGAGCACGCGGTTCGGAAGGCGGTTCGAGATCGGATTGGTGGATGCACCGCATCCTTCCCTCCTGGAGCAGCGTGCTGCGAGAGCAGCGGCCGTGGCGGCTGGAACGACCGGACCTGAAGCGGTCGATGAATCGAAATCGTTCGACACGACAGAGGAAACCAATCCGTTACTGCGAATCTCCCTCGCCCAGTACGACGTGTCCGACACGATCACCCTCGTCTCGCTTCTGAACGACCGCTTCGGACATGCGGTCGCTTCCTTCTTCTTTGGAGGCAAACTAAAGGCGAAGACCTCTTCCCACCGTCTGGGACATCAACCAACTCCACCTCCATCCGGGAATTCCTCGACATCTTCACCGTTTGCTTTGCAAAACCCGTCACCGGATCGGCAGATCAAACTTTCCAGGTTACCACACTTCCTCACCATCCTCCTCGAGCGTCCAGCGGACTTTCGACAGGGCATCTTTCACAATACGACGGTCGAGCTACCGCTCGAGATCGACCTCGGGTTCTATCTCGCCAACAGAGAGTCGGAACAGAAGACGTTCTACAGGCTTCATGGGTTCGTCACGAACACTCAGGTACGTTGAAGAAGAAAGGCCGCCTTGCCTATCGCCCCCCTCTCGTTTCTGTTTCTTGCCACAGTGGAGGTAACACTTGCCTATTTCTGTATCTTTTTCCTTTAGGGTCACTTTTTGGCGTACTCGCGCGTTCGAGGAGGCTCGCAGTGGTACAAATGCGATGACGAGAACGTGCAGGAGGTTCAGCTGGGAGCGAGGGTCGAATCCAGAGGCGTCGTCTTGGTCATCTATAGGCTTCAGGAGCGATGAAAGGGAAACTAGATCTGAGAACCAAGTTGTTTGGCTTTTCATTTTACATTTAGAAGAGGCGGAGGGGAAAATAGTATCATAGATGGATAAAGAAGGGAGCGTTGTATGTTGCTCGTCACAATGAGAAAAATCTATCTATTAGAAATGTAAGACAACAAAAAAAAAAAAAACAAAATACACACGATAACGGTCGGTCAACACAAAACAGATCAAAAAAACAAAAAGAAGAGAGCACTAATAACACCGCCAACTTTTACACCTTCCTTCCCCTCTCCTCGATATCGTCTTCATCGCTGACTTCAGGTTCACCGGCATGCTGTCTGAACATGTTGCCGAGACTCTTCGTCTTGATGGTTCGCAACGAAGGGACCAGGGTGAAGACCCTGGTAAGAGACGAGCTTCGACTTCTGGTACCCGACCTAGACCTCGATCGACCCTTCCTCTCTCCACCCGTGGCGTCCGAGCGGTCGTCGGCCGTCACGTCGACGGCCGAGGACGACCTTCCGAACATCCTGACCAGGCTCCGGGATCGTGTCGCCTTCCTCGCGTCCCCGTCCGCGCCCGATCGGGAGGTCGGGGAGGCGTCCCTGGAGACGACGGTTGAGGTCGGAAGGCTGGCGGGTTGCTGCTGTCTCTTCGTCCGTTGGTTGGATCTTCCTCGTCCGCGGGAAAGGCTCGTCGAACTCGAGTCGAAGAAGCTCGAGAGTTTCTTGGAGATGGACCTGGGACTTCCAAGTTGATGGTCGTCATCGGTGCTGCCTCCGAGGATCGTCGAGATCTTGCGGGACAGGGATCGTTGGGTAGCCGGACGAGCGTCCGAGAAGGACTCTGGTTCGGTAGTGGGTGAACCAACCAAACCACCAGCGATGACGGGTGCCTCTTCCAGCGACACGAGGGGCCTGATGGGCAGCTTCGCACCACCACGACCACCGGGACGTTCCCAGTTCAGATTGGAGGATGTGGACGAGAGGGGACGACCGGTGGACGATGCGACCGAGAGGGGACGAGAATCGGCAGGAGCTGCGACTTCCGGGGCTTGTGCGACGACGTCCTTTTCGGGAACCGCGGGCAAGACGACGACCTCGTCCCCTTCCTCGGAGATGAGGGAAGGAGGACGGTCAGAGAACCGCACGTTCGTGACGGAGCGCTTGCGAGGTGGAACATCGGGACGAGGGACGTAGGGTGCTGGAACAGGGTGTTCCGATTCCGTCGCGTCGAGAGCTTCCTCGTTTGCTTCGACAGGTGTCTCAACAGCTTCCTGGAAGACCTCCTCCTCCTCCGTCTCGGGCACCTGCTCAGGTTCCTCCTGGGGGAGCTCCTCGGATCCTTCAGCCGCCACCGCCACCTCATCCAGCACTCCATCGTCTCCAACGGGAGGAGTGATATCCACAATCTGCTCGTCAGTCTCCGATTCCAGGTCGTAAACGGATGGGAGAGTCTGCACCGACGGCCTCCTGGTCGGAAGACCGAAGCGCTGCGAGAACGATTGCGAACGTTTCGCTCGCGAAGGTTGAGGCGGAGACGGGTAGTCCTGCATGTACGATCGACGGTTTCCAGAAGTGATCGCCTCTCGCATGGCGAAGATCCACTCTGTGTAATCCGTGGACATGTCGGCAGAGAAGCGATGCTCCTTTTCCGGGGTGATGAGGGTAAAGGTGCAGGCTTGGCCCGATTCGCGCTCGTCCAAGATGGTGTCGACGTTGCTGAAGTGGATGAAGGTGGGCGAGGTGGTTCCTACGATGACAAGCGGACAGTCTGGAGAAGGATGGAAAGAAAAAAAAAATATCATGGCATCCGTATGATGAGCAAAAAAAGAGGATTCCTACGGAGTCGTTCGGCCCACTGGGCAGCGTCCAGTCCATCCAACCGCTCCAAGTCGCTCACCGGTGACAGCGGCCTTTGCCAGATGACCCAGCAGCTCCATGTCCTCCTTGTCGCACTCTTGAACTTCGTTGGCTCCCGATGCTGCGTTCTGGTTGCGTGCGTTCGGGTTCTTCAGGTAAAGACGGTTCTGCCGCTGCTTCTTGAGGAGCTCTGACACGCACCCGATGTCTGCCGTGTTGCAGGGACGGCAGATGATGACGCAACGTCGAGTCTTCTGCCCTACGCCTCGCTTCTGGGCTAGGTTTCCAAAATGGAGGGGTCGCCCGGATGGGAGATTCGTGACGCCGACCGCCATGGAGATTAATTATGTCTGGCGATGAGGATGTTCCCTTGCGCCGTTATACGGTATACTTCACAACTGTAGAGGCGGGAACCTTTGCTGAGGAGTGTTCCGTTTTTTCTTGGAGGGGCGGGAGCAGAGAGAGAGAGACAAGAGGAGGAGCGGCTTTTCCGGTGGGACGGAGGGTGGCGGAGCCCGTCTTCCCGGAGGCTCAGGGGAAAGACCCCTCCGCGTTCTTCCTGTTCTCGCCAACTTCTCGGTTTTGAACCCTTTCGCTATTTGGGTTTTCCCGCTGCTCTTCCCGTCTGTGTTTTCTCTGTTAGAGCGCTGTGCCACCCGTGCCACCCCGTGCCACTACTGCGTCACTCCTCCAACCATCGTCCCATCATGACTCCCACTGTACTAGACCCTGGACGCTCTCCTCTCGTCTTTTACACAACGATACTATATCAGATACTCCCGTCCAATATTCTCTTCACGCATCTGTTTCGGGGTCGCAAGTGGCTGTCGGCCCACCGAACTCTACCCGCAGACAGAAGAAACGCACTCACTGTGAATTGAGGTACGGGACGCCTGCTTCCATTTGTCGTGGCAGCTGCTGTGCCGTACTATGACACGCGTGACTCGCTTAAGGGCGCGCTGCGTGGGCCTCACTACCAGGTGCTGCTTGCGCAGCACTACATGCTGGCTTGTCTGGCTCACCCTGCATCGCACTTCGATGTGCGCTTAGAGGTTGCGCAGGCCGGTGTGTGGGACGACGTTGTGTTCGACTTCAAAGACGAGGCAGGCGTGGTGACAGAGCGACACCACGTGCAGCAGAAGCACCACAACGTTGTCGCGGCTAAAGGGTGGAGCTTTGTGCGGCGCCAGCGATGAGAACATGCAGCTGCACAAATACTTCGACGATTGGTTCCTCATGCTCTCGCCGCACTCGCCGCCGGAAGTCACCAAGCCAAAGCTACCGCCCGCATGCCGCACACTCTGCGTCTTCTACACGAACTTCACTTGCGCACCGGATTTGCTGGCCGACCTGCATCCTGCTGACACTAAACACGTCTTCGCGCCGTTGACGCGAGCTGGCGCGGCAGCTGCGCAGCCTCCGTTCATTCCCTGCTATCGCGCGTTCACTCCTGCAGCGCTGGCCGACGGAAGCGAATCATAGAAGAAGCTGGTTGCCGCCATCAAGAAGCAATCGGTGCTGCATGATCGTTCGCGCTGCGACCAGACGACCAGCAAGACAACAGGCCTCCGTCTGGTCAAAGAATCCGACCGAATGCGCAGGCCAGCACTACTACCATGTGGCCAAGTGTCATCCGCTAAGCGATGTTGCGTTGGAAGCGCGCATCCGCGAATTCCTCACCCATCACCTTGTGCTCGCGTTCGACCAGCCGTACGCAGACGACCTCGAGGACATGCTACCGCAGCAGTTCGCGCTCGTGCGACCAGATGTATTGAGCCAGCAGACCGTGAAGCTCATACTGTCCGAGACGTGGCGCTGGTTTCGCGAGCTGAAGAAAGCGCGCATATGGAATGAGGTTCTGCTGCGTGAGCACATCACGACCATTCTCGAAACCACCAAGTTTCTGCCACAGGAAGCTGGCATCAACCACCGCTCGCGACAGTGCATCAACCATGTGCTCTCGCACCTCGTCGGGCCGGAACGCATTCCGCGCGACGCGCTTGTGCAGCGCCTGCAGACTGCGCTCATTGCTGGCGCTGCTGGCTCCGAGCACCACAACTGGTACGGCGAGGCGGGTGTAGGGAAGACCACAGTGCTGGCTATGGTGCTTGAGGAGCTAGCGGTGCCTGGCGGACATGTCCTGTGGTTCAATAATCCTGACGAGCTGGTTGCATTTGCTGCGAGTGACGCGTGGACGTCGGTGGCAATTGTCTGCGTGGACTTGGTGGACGCTGATTCCGCGCCCAGTGTAGTGCAAGCGGTGGCCCCTGCCATAGGCGCACAGCTTGTCTGCCTCTCCCAGCAGCAGTTACCATGGCTTCCAGCTCAGTGTACGCCGATCGAGCCACTCAATTGCATCGAGGTCACGGCATTTCTGACTCAGCGCAGGCTGGACGCCGATCATCAACTGCACCTTTCAAAGGCATCGCACATATTGCTGTATTCGGGCATTCCTGGCGCACCTGCAACCTCGCCGACCGGCGTGCAGCGTCTCATGCGGATGCCGCGCACTCTGCGTGCCGTGTGCCACCTGGCGGTGCCATATTCGCCGCCGGCCGCTGTGACTGCGGCTGGCACCTACACGACCGCTGACACTGCCAGGCTAGTGCCCATCCGCCCGCTGCGCGTGCGTCGCACAGTGACCCTCTATCAGTACTCGAGCATTCTCGATCATGTGGCAAACTTCAGCGGGCTGAAGATCCTCTCAGTCCACGACGTGAATGCCGCATGCGCAAACGTGGAGCAGCAGCTTCGACAGCGATGGCGAGCGCGCGACGAGAGATCCCAGGCAAACCTGAAGCACTTCATATCACTCGATACAACATAGCTGGGCATGCACGCGGCGGTCGATGTGGCCATAAGTCTCTCGACGCTGCTGCAACCGCATCTCAGTGCGGACGAACACACACGACTTGAGGCAGGGCAGTTCGCCGTGATTCTGCTCGATCCAAACGGATTGGTCGCGCAGTGGACGCCAGATCGCTTCTTCAGTGTCGCTCAGCGTCCTCACGGCCCGCATTGCGTCCTCATCACCCAAGCCAGCGCACAGCAGCTCGATCACGGCGCGAACATAGGTGCACATATATTCGTCGGCCACGCACACCAGCAAGACATTTTGTTTGCCCTCGCGAGCTCGCTCCTTCAATTTGAGCAGCTGCCAGCAGGTGACAGCTTCTTCTCCAGCCCAGCGGAGGTGGACTGGGTGACTGTTGCGTTACAGGACGCGCGGCGCGCCGGTGTACTGCTGCTTACCGCTCAGGAGGGCTCTGGAAAGAGCATCTCGCTCAGGTCCCTGCATCACGCCTTCCACGACAAGCTCCACGCCTCAGTGGAGCCTGCAAGCTTCACCATGTGTGTGCTCTTCACATTTCGCGAGCTCGCCGCGCTGCTTGCCACGACGGCGTGTGCAAGCTTGCATGAACTGCTGCTGCATGCGCTGCGGCTTCCAAGTGCGCTGTACGATGCGCTCAGGTACGACCTGGCCAATCGCCGCGTGTTGCTGCTGATAGACGCGTGGGACGAGCTGCGCTCCATCAGTGAGCGACAATTGCTGCAGCCTGCTCTGGGGTGGTTGCGCGAATACGGCCACATCATCTACTCAGCTCGCCCAGCCCCCCGTGCTGCGCACCCGCTCCCAACCGCAACGGAGTTCGAGCTGCAGCGCTTCTTCAGATACTGACACCAGTGAATTCGTTCGCGAATTTTACGCCGCGATGTTCTTCGTGGTCGGATGGTATGCGATGTATCCGACGGCGCTGTCTTCGTTCTGGAATTGGCTGACAAAGATGGTGCCGGATGTTACGCCGTCGCATCGTTCCTGGCAGGACCAGGTTGGAAGCCCGTTCAGGCAGTCTGTTTTGAGCGAGAAGGAAAGACAGTAAGCTCTTTACTCGCAATAGTCGACCGAACGGGGCTTATAGTTGATCGACTCACATGCCGCGGCAGCGTAGCTCTGGTAAACTTCCATATGAGGCATCAGCATCGTCGTGACGGCCGTGCCGACGACGAGGCTGTTGTCCCGCTTGACCGGAGTCTTTCCATCGAGGGCGGCGGCAGGGATATCGATGAGTTGAGCCTGAGTCTTGATGATGTCGGCGATGGTGGGGGAATCGAGGTTGCCGACTTCTGCGGGCTGAGCTGTCCGTCCCAGGACGTCCGTCATGTAGGCAAGTCGCACTGCTTGCTCGGCGCGAGACTTTGACTGGGGAATGTCGCGCGGCTTCATGGCGGCCTGGACAGTTGAAAGAACCGTGAGGCCGAGCAGAGCCAACGATGAGCGGAAGTAGATTATGATGGACTGACGAAAGTGGATATGAGAGAGAGAGAGAGAGACGAGGATGCAGAGAAAGCGCAATCCCGCCCGACCATGCCGTCCCTTTTGAATCCGAACCCGTAATGCCCGGGCGCAGGCAGACGTATGGGCGTTCCACAGTCCACCTACCTGCACATGCTTTGCCGCGACCGCGTAGCCGCAGACGCGTTTGACTGGCGGTCGATTAACCTGCTTTGGCAGAACGAAAAGCCAGCATCACCACTGTGGTTACCGCGTGCTTGTGCGTCCCTCGGGTTTCGGACCCTCGGGAGTGTCTCTCGAGTGGCAAAAGCAAGGACGATCTACGATACACGAACATTTGGCGACCACCCTTCCCGAACCAGGCTACGAAGACTCGTAAATGCAGTAGGTGCAGTAGGTGCTGTCCTGCCCTATTTTGGACAGCGACACTATGATAGGCAGGTTTGTCTACAGATGTTCGCGTTGGGGAGACCCGCCTTGCATGTCTCGCCAGTCGCATCGTCGGGGCTTGCAACTTGGCTGTGCTCATCGTAGCCCGTCAAGTCCGGGCCGACAGAGCCGATGGGGAACGGGCCGTAGGTCGAGGTTGAAGAGCGAACTATCGTCCAATGGAGGGTCACAGTCAAGGCGAAAGAAGGGGTCGTCTGCTCAGATGACGCTCATACCGGAGCAGCGATGGCCAAGGTCCAGACGAAGAAGCCATGCCTGTCCCGGAGACAGACCACCCCGCTCAACCGAGAACCGAGTATGTCGGGAAGTGCGGAAGCACGGATTAGCAGTCACTGCGAGCACCGTGGCGGGTTCGGGACAGCCGCCCGTAGACCTACTCCTCGCTGTCTCGCGGGATTCGGCAAAAGCACATGAATGAATTGCGACGGTTGAACGAGCTCGTTCAGTCAGCCTCTGAACGAGCGGGCTCTCTGCTAAGAGACTTTCGGATGAGAGCTCGGTCTTGGACTGCCTCGTGCGCCGAAAACCGCCGCAAAGTGCAAGAAGACCGGTCATACCGCTGGATGTTGCGCCTTGCGTAAAAATACAGGTGTGAAGAGGATTCGTTTCTCCAGTGAAACTTGGACTTGGAACCTCTCGGTCTCCATTGTGTCCACTGTGTTCCCCTCAAGCTCTATCTACGCTGAGGTCTAATAAGAACGCCAATCCAAAAATGAAACTATTCTACACGGTCCTCCTCTCCTGCTCTTCCCGTAAGCGTTCCCGCCTCTCAGCGTCCATCACCTTCCACACCTGATACGCCGAAACAAGAACGATCAAGACGGGTAGAGCCTGGGTGGTAAGCCATCTCAGCCTGGCGTCGCCCTTGAACCGTGTCGCGGCGGTGGGCACGCGTAGTATCGCTTCGCCGCCCTTCCTGCGTGCGACGTAGACTCCAGCGTAAAAGCAGGACGATCCGAAGACAAAGATGGCGGGCAAGAAGAGGAAGAGAGGAATCCACCGATTGGAAAAGTTTCCCGAGATCGTAAAGTGAATCCTCTCTTCGTTGTCTTCTCTCCGTGCAGTGGCGGTCCACCTGAAGTTGGGGTATATGGAACCTACTCTGCTCGAGGGACGTAGATGGTCAGCAAGAGGAACATGCGAACGCAGGAGGTTTGCCGCAGGGTACGGCTTACATTGGGACAAGGGCCCCGATCACCAGAGCCAGGTGCTGGGCGGAGAACGGCTTGCGAAGCAGTAGGATGTCTATTGCCATTACGATGAGGGTGACCGATAGCGGGCCTGTGTAAGCCGGGGCATGTATCTGGTACTGAATGTAAGCGGCAAAGGGAGCCCCTTCGCGGAGATAGTCGAGCAGATCCGCGGTGGGCATCTCCGCTTGTTGAGGGCGCACAACGAGTGCAGCAGTTGGTTACGTTACTGAAGGGTCATACCGTACCAAAGTGCGAGGAGGATTGGGGAATGTCGGCTGCAGGGTTTCCGCCCATTGCCCATTGCGGCAGGAGGGTTCCTCGACCCACGTGCACACATCATGTCGGCGAGGTGTGCGGTTTCGTCGCCCAACGACACACGACCAGCAAAGGCAAACAGAGCGACAAGCAGAGAAGGGCATAGTACAAGAACACTGCTCGAGGATGGCCGACACCGAGCTCACACGGGGAGGGACAATAGAGTTCCACCGGGGGGGACAAGCAGCACCTCAGGGTTCCCGTTGTCCTTGTGTCGGCGGTCCCCGACGCGGCTCCGTGAGTACTTTCCAAACCAACTGGGCTCGGAGGTTTCCACGTGACCAACAGCAAGGATGACCTTGTCTCAGGTGCCTCATGTACTGTACAAGGCGATGCTTTTGACATACTACACTCATCAGCGTGGAGCAAAGTGTGTGTTGAGCATCTGAACGGGAATGCTGCTCGTCCGCATAACATCGGACTGCCGCTCCAATGTTATTTGGTGTGCGAGACGTGGCTGCCAGCGTTCATTGATGTGCACCGCGAAGATAGCGGCATTGTTCAGTTTCCATGGGAGTTTCAAACTGAGCTGGACCGATTGTCTCTGTTTCATCGCTTCAATTTGAGCCGCTGCCGCAAGGCGTTGGTTGGTCGCGCAGTCAGTCAAGAGCTCTCCGACGTCGAGGTGGCGGTGTTTGCCCGCCCGTTTGTCGAGCGCGTTCAGGAGGCGGCAACTTCCGCGCTCTTCGCGTCACGCGCGCTCTCGTTGGATCCAAGCTCGCTGACCGGCGCATTCTTGCTGGATCTCGGTGTGGTCAACGAGGCTGGCCAGTTCGCACATCAGACGTATGCCGAGTACCTAGCGGCACTGCACCTCGTGCGCATGCTCGCGCTGCACCCGACGGAGGGATGCGCATACATCGCCAGCCATCGATTTCACTCAAGCTTCTGGCTCGTCATCGAGCTCACAGCCAGCTTGCTCGCCACACCTCGCGTCGACACTCTCGTGCTCCTCTCCGACAAGATCCGCTACAGAGCGCTGCAGCGCTTTTGGCGTGTGCTGTTGCAGCCAAGCCACAATGGCGATGAGTTGGCTGGTTGCGCGAATGAAGAGCTGCTGGCGCGCTGCCTGCGCTTTTTGTAGCAACATCGACGCGATGGCAAAGATCTTTGCCAACTCCACTGGCCTCGTTGCAAGTTTGGCTCCTTTGTCGACAGCCGCCGAGAATTCGCCTGCCCAGAGCTCTGACGAAGACATGGTGGACGTGCCGGCAGCAACTGGTGCGGCAGCAGCCCTCGGTGATTTTCGCGCACAAAGTCTTACGTATTGGCACAGGGACAAGGCTGACCTGGTGGAGGCCATCAATGTCAACAATCTGTCGAACGAGGGCAAGATAGCGGCCATGACGTGGCTGCGCTCCACAGTTAATTCGCCTTCCGGCTCCTACCTCGTTGCCGAGGCCGCTGCTTCCAAGCTAGGCGAGCTCGGGATGGCCACGCCCGACTTGGTCCGCAAGCTGGGCACTCGTGCAGCAGCGCGGCGATGGGCGGCGGACAAATGTATGGATACCCTCATTGATCTGGGCGTCAGCTTCCAGCTGATTAAGCCACGTCGGCGACGTTCGAGACGCCGTGGCCGTGGAGAGGAGGGAAAGCACGGTGGCGTAATGATCGCCGAGCTGCGCGACGAACCATCCGTCGATCTTGGTTTCACCGACCCAGAAGCTCTGGTGGTATTCGTATTGGAGCGGCTTCAGGCGCAGAACTGGTGCGCCTCTGTGATGGACTGGGCCGTGCGGCAGCCGGAGCTGCTGGCCATCCCTCAGCAGTTGCTGCAGAGCCTGCTCGGCCGCGATCCGAGCGGCGACCCAGAGCCCGTCCTCGTGACCCTTCGTCAGCGTATCGACGCGGCGGCCTTTGAGCAAATGCTGCAAAGCGTCGGAACAGACTCTGTCGTTAGCAAGCTGTGTATATGCCTGCACCTGGCTCTGCATGCTCCTGCAGAAGCCAAGCAAGTGGCCGCACAACTCATACTACCGTTGCTCAACGTTGCCACGCTGGAGGCGCTATTCCGCTCACGTATGGGCAAATTGGACACCAGGGGAGTGCAAAATATCTTGCGACGCGTCGCAGAGTTACAGTCGCATTGTTCGGCCACCGATGCTAAGCGCTGGCGATGTACGCTGATTACATTCACACGTTCTCTTGTGGCACGGCGCGAGCGCAAGAATGACGTGCCTCGGTTGATGCAGGCTATTGCAGCACTGGCGCCGCCTTCCTCCGAAGTGCGTGAGTTGCTGCGTGAGCTCTTTAGCCGATCCAGCGACGACACTCGCGGCTACTGGGAATGCGATGCCGTGGTACCGAGCTTTGCTTTCACGCATACATGCAGCTCATGGGGGTACGAGGTACTAGCGTCATTCATTGTGTTCAAGTCTACCCAGTCGGGCTTCAAAGTCTTGTTGTGGAATGGCGCATTCGATCAGTTTGTCCTCTCGGCTGAGCGATTCACGGAGCCGCAGCAGCAATGGGCTGTGTGGGCGTGTGCGTGGGCAGTCCACATCACGGCGGAGGCGCGGCCTGTCAATCTTGACGGCAAGTTCGACACGCGCGCGATGCTGGAATCTTTTGGCCTTGCACGCTTCTCACCAGAGTTTGTCTGCCTGCAATTGTTTGCGGACACGCCGCCGCCGCCCATCACCGTGCCTGACGTGGGCACACTGGATACCTGCTCTGAGCAGCTCGTGGCTCCGGCCGAATCGAGAGCCCTTGCGTTTCTTGACCTGGTAGGCTGTGTGCTCACGCTGCGGCGCGATGGGTCGAGTACGCTGCACCTCGACACTCGCGACGTGCCCTTGTCCATTGCCGACCGCATGAAGGAAGCCATCGGCGTCGCGCTCGTAACGCAACGTGCTGCTGCGCCGTCGCGGTGGACCTCAGCTATCCAAGCACTCAACGATGACGCGGCCACACCAACGATGGACACTGCGGCCATCAGCGACGAATACTTGGACTTGAACTCGTAACACAAAGACTCTCTCTCGTGCGCTTTCGCGCCACAAAATGCGCATTTATCTCTTGCTTTTGCATGCTGCGCGTTGCAGCTTTCGCTATCTTGTTTGCTCGTTCCGCGACTTTATATTGCGTGCAAAATGCGTCTGCATTCTTTGTCTCATGAGTCGCCATTTGCTTTCAAATGGCTCGCAAGCGCCGAAGATTTATGACAGCATTGACAGGAGCGATTTGCCTGCCGCACACGACGACGAGAGATGGTCAAGTGGCGTAGCAGGTAAAGCTCCCCGCCTCCCGAATCACCACAGGAGTGTGCGGCCGCTACAATTCAGGGTGCGAGCGCATGCCGACCCGCTGTCAGTGGCGAGATGCGCCAGGCGTACGCATTTCTCAAGCGGTCAATCAGGTGGTACCGGACCTTTTCCACCACCGGAGACACTCCTAGCGATCTGGACGATTCTGTGGTAAACAGATCGACCTACAGAAGGCATCGCTATCTTGCGGCGAAAGCGACAGCAAGGACTTTGCGTCAGAAAAAGATTGTATTCCGGTCCCGAAGTCCCCTAAACGGATTCGATACGATCGAACATTACGCCAGCGCTTATCTCGCTCGTACTGGTGGGAACTACAGATGCAGTTCACAATGCTGGTTGTCCAGAAAGATCCTGCACCGAACATTCTTCCGCGGCCAAAGAGTCGTGGTTGGAAGCTTCGGCTAAAGACTTGAGTAAGGCGGCCTTTTTCGCCTTGTCCCGGAGTCGCTTTTTCTGGCCTGTCGATAGTTTTACCACCGACGCGTCCGCGATTGCGCCTGGAGACTGTGTAATTGCTGAAGGAAGTGATGATATGGTGTTTCCTGGAAGTAGGCTTTTGAATCCCGATGGGAGAGTCAGGAGTTCCTGATTGTTGCACAATCAGCAAAGAAGCGGAATCGAGGGGAGCCTAGGGAAAAGTGATACACGCACCTCGAACGGTCCTACCAGGACCCGCTGACCAAGAACACTCCAGAGAGACTTCCCGTTCGCGCTTTCGCTCCTCGGATCATCCCTCAATCCTTTCATCATGCTCGCATCGTTGCTGGCTTCCCCTTTGATGATCCCGCAAAGCCTGAAACCCAGATCCGCCCACTCCCGCGCATGTACCTCGTCCCCCCACATGACGCATATCCGGAACGCATCGTAGCATAGCGGTGCAGTCTCAGACTCCCATAGGCCCTCGAGTTCCGAGAGGTCCATGGCGCGACGGATCGAATAAAGGGCCACGAGGGGTTCCGAGCGATCTACCTGCGAGTCGATTCTCTGCGCGATCGCGACGCACTCTGATCTTTGCGAGGCGGAGATTGCGAGCTCCTTCGGGGGGAGGGTACATGCGGGGCAACGGCAACCGAAGTTGAAGTTCTTCTTGAGCAAGGATTGACGTGTCCGAGCTGGAGCCATCAAAGATATGTATGCGACTTCTATCTCTTGGCCTTTGACGAGCGGCTTGATGTTATAGACGACTATGTCGCCAAGGAAGCTTTGGTCAACGAAACGCTTTCGAACTCTTCCCGGACTGCCTAACCATTCACCTTGACGATTCAGAGCCTCGGACCAATGAAAGAGAGCGTTAGGGATACCTGAAGATGATCAAGCAAGATGGACAAGCATTAGTTACACTTCACTGCCCATTGAGGTACTGTTAGCAAAGCCTAACTTTTATTTACAGGAGTGGTTGAAGCGAGAAATGACGAGAAAGACCCCCATCCGGTCTTGTGGGTCACCCATCTCCAGGACGTTGGTGTACCAGATGTTCTCGGCGTCTTTGTGGTGGACGTGAGAGCCAGACAGGGAGAAGTACTCATCCTTTGCCGGCTGTGTGAGCTTTGAAGCGAGCTGTTCGATCTTCTTGCCTACAAAGACAACCACAGCGTCAATCTGATGTTGACTCCTCGCCCAGCAATCCTGGAGCCCAAAAGGCTTACCAATAAGCCATTTGGGATGTGCTCGAGGTAAGGTCAGGAGGGGTTCCTCGGCAATAAGAAGTTGTCCCGCTGGGATGTCCTGCACTGCAAAGCATCCGAGGCCCTTCCTTCCTCCTTCCGCCTCCCTGACTTCGAACAGCGGATACTTCATGCCGGACAGAGATCTGCGCTCTTGTGTATGGTGATAGACCGGTAGCTGGGATTGCTTGCCTTGTCTATACAATGTCTTGCCGTCACTCTTGCGTCGGTGTTTGGCGGGCGACAGGAAAAAATCCTTTCTGAAGTCCGAACCTTCGGACGGTTGAGCAAGCACCGTACCGGGCAATCGGTTCCAATTGCGAAGCGGTCATCTCGAACGCACTCCACACTCCCGCCCAACTTGCGAACAAGAAGAACCTCCAACAGCAATGAACAGGAGAGCGTCAGGATCCACCGCTCTCAAGCGGCTCATGACAGAGTACAAAGGTTTGTCCCTCCTGATCGTCTCTCGCGCTCGGAGGAGTCTCAAAGCAGTTCCTAACCGGCCTCTCAGAACTGACTACCAACGCACCGGACGGAATCACGGCCGGCCCGGTCAACGAGGATGACTTCTTTACATGGGAGGCTCTGATCGCGTATGCAATGCCGGCGGCGTCCTTCTTTCGAGATTGCTGCTGTTCTTACGCTGAACCATTTCCCATTTGTTCGTCCAGAGGTCCCGACGACACCCCGTACGAAGGCGGCATGTTTCCTGCCACAATCACATTCCCAAGAGATTACCCACTGTCCCCTCCGACCATGAAGTTCACCTGCCCCATCTTCCACCCCAACGGTCCGTCTCGGGGGTGAGGGAGGACTTTTGTTCCTGGCGGGAAAAACTCACAAATTGCTTTTTTTTCGTGCTCACAGTCTACTCGAACGGCACAGTCTGCATATCCATACTCCATCCGCCAGGGGACGATCCCAACCACTACGAGCACGCCTCGGAACGATGGAGTCCAGTGCAGAGCGTGGAGAAGATCCTGTTGAGCGTCGTGAGCATGCTGGCGGAACCGAACGACGAGAGTCCAGCCAACGTCGAGGCGTCCAAGATGTACAGGTCCGACAGGCAGAGGTTCGAGAGCATCGTGAGGGCAAACACACTCGACTCGATCGGTCTGAGTCCGGAGGAGGCCGCCGCTGCTGCTGCTGCTTCCCTCGGCGAGGAGTTCGAGAAGTGAAGGGATGGCAGGCGAAAAGTTCATCCCGTGTAAATAGCTTGGATCAGGGTGCTGGGAATTAGCTTTACCGTTATGTAATATGTTAGGGCCTTTGCTGTACTTTTACGTCGTCTCCGCAAGTGGATCAAACATCCTCGATTGTTGCACGAACAGAGGGAACCGCGTTTCGACAACACCAGGCGTAGAAAGCGGGTGAAAGCTTCGCTCATTCGATAGATGAAAAAACAACCCCTGCCTCGCCAAAGAGAAAGCGATGTGACAGAATACAAAGCAAAGGGTTTTCGATATGAATGTTGAGGCAGTAAAATGACCTCCAGGAAAGGCCGTGTCTTGTTCATATGGAAGTGTCTGTAACTAACGCTGAGCTGCTATCAGCTTTCACGCCTGTCGACCCGACACCGACATCGACGCCAGTGTCACCAGCAGAGGTCGGGGCCAGGACGACCCAGTCGGGTCTGGTGCCGCTGACGTCGTGTTGCCACTCCAGCAACCTGTAAAGAACCGCCTCGTAGCAGAACGCGTACTGCTCGACCGTCTGGACGGCGCTTACGCGATGTTCCCGGAACGCCTCGACCGTCAAGCGAACGATATCAGCGTCTCCGTGGGGATCCAGGGGAACGTCAGTGGGAGGGCCCCGAGGGCGCTCAAGGAGTTGGAGCACAGAGTCGATGGCGCAGAAAGTGCCGGTGCGGCCGCATCCAGCGCTGCAATGCACGAGCATGGGTCCACATGCAGGATCCTTCTTCTCGGCAAGACCTTGCAGGTGCCGAGCCAGATCCATGACGGCTAGGACCGACTGAGGGCTGCTGGCGCGGTGATCTGGCCAGGCGAGGTAGTGGAGTTGCCAGACACTTCGAGTCTCATCCGCGCCGTTCGCAGATGGTTTGGCGAGAGAAACACGACGCAGGAGCACATCGTCGTTGGGCATCGTGTCCTGCTCGAGTAGGGTGACCGTCAGTCCGCCCAGGTTCGGATACGTGACTGGACCATCGTTAGTTGACGGAACGTATGGATGACACTTTGTCCGGCCTCGCTCCTCTTCTTTCGTAAGCATAACGATCAGACCCGTGTTCTGTTCCCAGATCATCTGCCAAAAGTCGCCGCATGTATGCGGCATCGGGCCCTGGGACACAATATACGGCCGCGTCCCAGCTAGACCACGAAAATGACTAGCGTTTATGTAGTCACTGCCGTCCACAGGCGATGGAGTAGCGAGCACGACCCGTGAACGGTCGTACGGGATGATGTCATAATATCTGTTGCGACGATGATTCTGCGGCAGCTGCGCAACGGTGATGCTGTATGGATGCGTGCGCGTGGGATCCCTGATTGCCTCGCGGGCGCGCGTGTGTTCAAGGTCTTCAATCTCTCTGTAAGCACCCAGAAGGAAACTCGTCACTTCGGGACCCCTTTCTACAACGTTGCGAAGCCATGGCGGTATATTTGCCGGCACGAGGTGCTTTCCGACGGGGAGGATGCCAGCTCCAACTTGTGTGCCTGCGGACATTGGAGAGCGAGGAAGGAAGATGGGTACTTTGCAGCCAGCGGTGTTAAGTTTCGGGAGCGTGAGCGCAGGCGCGGGTACGGTCTTTTCACGCGACGAGGCTCGATTGGCTGGGGAAGTGCTGTTGCGGGGACAGGAATCGTCCGACCCGTTTGACCGTCGTCGACTGGCTATCGACCTTCTGCAACCGGACTCGAAAGGTTAGGTGATCGAGGCTACTTGACCGCTCGCCGTGGAAAGCGTCTAAACCCACCTGACTTGGCCGTTGACGCTTGTGGTTGTCCCAGAAGAACCGGGCACGGCCAGGTGGAATGCGGCGTCTTTGCGATCGGATGCAGCGTGAGGGGAGGAGGGCTCTGACTCTGCCAGGGTGGACGTAGGTACAGGGGCGGGAGATTGGCTTAGGCTGAGAGCTTCGAGAGTTGGAAGAGTGGGATGGGAAGGCAGGGATGGGTCGACGATGGATCCAGGAGAGTGAGGAACGTCAGGAGCAAGCGCTGAGGTCCGTGGCAAGGCAGTGTGAGAGGAAAGGATGGGAGTTTGTGCTTCCTTCTTCGTTGCCATGCACCTCTGCAGTTGAGCGAAGGGCCACTGGGAGGCTTGAGGGAACGAAGGGAGGCGATACGGGCAAACCACTTTGGCTAGGTTTTCACTTGGTCTCGAAAGGAACGGCACCACTGTCAGGGTATGCTTGAGAGACTGTTCTACCGAGAGTGCGTAGATAGGAAGTCGCTTCTTATGTGTGTACTGTAACGTTACAGATGCTGTACTTGACATGTACAAACAAGCTGGGGTTGCGCAGACAGACGAGACCCCTTTTTTGTACAATTTGCGGCGAAAAGGGATCATCCCCACCCTTCAGCCCTTCAACTCATCCCCGTTGCACAAGGTAGCACAGGCAAGCACTTGTCGCAGACGGCAGGTTGGCCGCTCCAAGCGCCAAGACCAGGCGTCTGCCAGGCTGCGCTCGAAAGCGTACGTGTGTGGCATGTCCCAATGGGTCCTGTGTATTCTAATCGCATCCGCCAGATCCTCATGACCAACCCACCGTCTGCAGTGGATTACAGTACTTTAGACCTTGCTAGCGATGGTCGTAGAGCGCATCAGGAACAAGGGCGCTTAAATTCATTCTAGATTTGCTCAAAAGTCTGTCCGCTTTCGGTGATGAAAGGCATAAATGCATTATGAAAGTTAAAAGGTGCGGAGCAGAGACGCGGGAACAGTAAACAAACAACTATCGAAGAAACTACTTCTTGGTCCAAAGCATGAGCATCTCGTATACGGCCATGACGGTGTACTTGCGGTTCTCAGCTTCTTGAAAGACGATCGAACGGGCGGGATTGTAGAAGACCTGGCGGGAAAAAAAGGCAGCAGCATCAGCAACCGGCAACAAGTTCCGAAAAGACGAGGCCCAGTGGAGCTTACCTCGTCATCCACCTCCTCCGGTTTCCGAGGAAGACAATGCATGAACTTCCAATCAGGTTTCGCACCGCCCTTGCGCGCCATGACTTCGGAGATCTGCGCCAGGAGAAGAGGTCAACCAAGAAGGCGATCCTGTGCGAGCTCTCGAAAGAAGAAGTGCTCTCACCATGTATCCCTCAAAGTCCTTCAACCTTTTCGCCTTCTCGTTCTCCTGTCCCATCGACACCCAGGTGTCCGTGACGATGATGTCCGCGTCCTTGACGGCCACGGACGGATCCCTCGTGAAGCTGACGACGCTTCCACTCGCCTTCTCCCGGGTCGCGTACTCCATGATGTCTGCATCGCAGTTGTAACCCACCGGAGTCGCGACCGACAGGTGAAGAGAGTCAGCGATGCGAGGGAGGGAGACGAGAAGGGAGTGGATGATGTTGTTGGCGTCTCCGACCCAGGCGACCTTGAGGGGAGGAAGGGATGGAAGTGGGTGATCGGGTGTTGCGGGGTGGGACAGGCAGTGAGGAATAGACGTCTCGTAGAGGGTCATGATGTCGGCCAAGGCTTGGAGTGGATGATAACGTTGCGTCAAGGCGTTAATGATTGGCACTGAGGAGTTTGCGGCGAGGGTCTGACGAAAGGTAGGAAACAAGACATTTGATTGGCGATGAAGTATGATGATCGCCCAGGCTCCCTCGCTTACCTCGACCTCCTCGTGAGCTCCCACCCTCGCCAAAATGGCATCCACCATGGAGCTGACGACGATGGCGGTATCCTTGAGTGGCTCCCCACCCCCGATCTGGATGTCCTCCCTGCCGAGGAACATGGGGTGCCCGCCATAGTGTGCCCAGCCCGTCTCTGCCGATACACGAGTGCGCGTGCTTCGCTTGGCAAAGATCATGGCCAGCGTCTTGCCCGCCAACGCTTTGGAGTCTGGTCGCGACGAGCTCGAAGCCTCAAGTTCCTGCTTCAGCTCGAGCGACCGCCGTACCAATGCAAGGATCTGAACTGGGGAAAGATCCCTGAGAGTGAGGAGATGCTTGACGCCGTGAAAGCTCACGACGGAAGAGCTGGACGTGGACGAGTGCCGGTGGCGAGAAATCGAGAAGCAAGACTCGGTTTGACAGGACGCACCACCTGCGCGAAGAGATGGGCCAACCAGCAGGGCGCTTAGAGCAGAAGTAGCGATGGGAGCAGCTCGAAAGGATGAGCATCGAAGGTTCAGAGCAATCATCTCGTTGTAAGCGGAGTGTCTTTTGGGAAGCTGGCCGGTGCAGAATGTTGTTTGGGGGTCAACCAGAATGGTGAGGGGGGGAGAGGTTTGAGAGATTGCATGGGCCTCTCTGTCGGACTGATCTGATTCATCAAGGGTCTGTGATATGAGTCACAGGGGACCGTCCGGGGCAAGCGGACATGTGGAGAGGGGGCAAATGGACTCTTTGAGGGACCTGGGACACCCAAACACAAGCCCATACAATCCTCAACAAATCACCTTTCCCGTCCTGCTTCGGCATCAAGCTCCCTACTCCGCCTTGTTACTACGTACATCGTTGCTGTGTTCCTTCTTTGAAATCGGGACAACCGCGCCATTCCGGTGCTTGCAGCCAATGTGGAAAGCGACTCCACCAGCTGACCAGCTCTCGGCATGGACACTTCTCCCACGCTAACGGCCATTCCGCCGCACTCAGCTCAAAGCGTACAATCGCAGTCTGGGTTCTCCCTGGGCTCCAACGACCAGCCCCTCAGGTCCACGTCAACGTCCAACCTGCCCTTTTCCACATTTCACTCAGCCGTCGCAGTGCACCTGGCTCAACCTGTGACCTCCCTCAGTATCTCACCGAACGGCCGCGATGCAGTACTGGCAGCGTGAGTACAGAGTCGGCGTGCGTAGCCCTGCCCAAGCCGTATGAGGAATCACGTTGACCCATTCTGGGCCGTCACCGCAGGAAGAAAGGCTTGTACATCATCGACTTGGACAATCCGGACGATGCGCCTCGAGTTATTCATCACATGACAAACTGGGAAGTCAGCGACGTTCAATGGAATCCCCACAAGTCGCGGGAACACTGGATCGCGACTACGGTTGGTGGCTACCCTACATTTCAACGCTTCTGAGTTCGGATCGCAAACGATGATTGCTGACATGAAGCGTATCCTGAAGTCAAACCAGAAAGCCCTAGTGTGGAACTTGGAGACATGTGGACCGGATCCCTCCTCCAAACACATTCAGTACATTCTGGGATCCCATCAGCGTGCTGTTTCCGACCTCAACTGGAGTCCATTCCACCCAGACGTTTTGGCCACGTGCTCATACGATACCTATGTTCATCTTTGGGATCTGCGTAAGCCTCTGGATAAGCCAGGAACATCGTTCTGTGCTTGGACCGCAGGGGCGACGCAGGTCAAGTTCAACCGGCTCAATGAGAATCTTTTGGCTTCATCGCACGACACGGATGTCAAAATATGGGATATACGGAAGGGGTCGACGCCTGTTACGATGATTACAGCCCACATGACAAAAATTTACGGCATTGACTGGAGCCGCAACAATGAAGCTGAGATCATCACTTGTAGCCAGGACCGGATGGTCAAATTTTGGGACATTACGGAACCAAGAACGTGTCAGGCGAGCATTTTAACTGGGTCTCCAATATGGCGTGCACGATTCACGCCTTTTGGCAATGGAATTGTTACCATGCCTCAACGAAAAGACACCAACCTCTTGCTATGGAGTTGTGACAATCTCAGCGCTCCAGTATACTCTTTTGAGGGACACACAGACGTTCCGCGCGAATTCGTTTGGAGAGTGCGCGGCGGCGAAAGCTCATCTATGGTGGATGATCGATTGTTCCAACTAGTGACCTGGTCGAAAGACCAGCATCTGAGACTTTGGCCGATTTCTCCAGAGATCACCAGGGCGGTAGGTCATGAGCTTTTTCAAGCTTCGGAGTTTACTGTGGATGATGAGGAGAACGATGATAAGGCTACGTCTCTGTTTACTTCTACACACCGGCGATCGGCTTCTGAGCCTTCGGCCAGCATTCCTGCCATAGGCGACCCGCTTCTTGGACGTGCTTACCATCACAGCACGTCGATTCTGGAAGAACTAGACACTACCTGTGACTGGCTGGAAGCTCGAGGTTTGGACTCCCCGGCGTTGAGTGGAAGCGAAGAGCCCTTCATTCCCGGCAGCATGAACGAGGACATCACAAATGCCATGCGCAACTATGCGGCGGTTCATTTCGAGAAGGTAATTTATCGCTCGGATGTCTTTTCACATTGATTGTTCGCTCATCCGCGATGCTGTAGGTTGATGGCGCGAGACGATCATGTACAGTGACTCTCCAGAGTGCTACTGAACAAGCAACGGCAGATCCTAGCGCGCCATCTGCATTTCTCCGTGTCGATATCACCTTCCCTGCACAATACCCAGGGCGCATTCCGCCTTCATTTTCGATACAGAAGACCGGCATGGTTAGCCTGGCCAAGCGTCAGTTCCTTGCCGCCAAACTGGCTCAAATAGCCATTCAGCACGCGCGAACATCTTCTCCTTGTCTCGAGCCGTGCATCCGATACCTTTTAGCAGGGGAGTCTTCCATGCCAGCCACTGCGCCCCGGGACTCGTTTTTTTCAGAATCTCGAACGTCTATACGCGGTTCTTCTAGTAGTCTATATCTGGGTTCTCGATACACCAACGTGGACCGCGGCGTCGAAACAACCTCAGTAACGGACCGTCTAGATCTTGCCAATCGGGCTATTCTTCCCCCGCTGACGCAGCCAAGTTTTGATTCTGATCTGACAACTTCGAGCGACAGCGACGTTATGTCTCAGGGCGTCGGCGTCGCCAAGAAAAAATCACAGGATAAAAGGTTGCTCAAAGAAGTTATCGTCGGGAAGGACAGCAACAATGTTCCTTTTCCGCGGCTTTGTGGTGCTTCGTTTTCGCCGAGTGGTGAGCACCCTCGTTTTCCCATGATCATTGTTGCATCCAGCTTAGGCATGTGTATCCTGTAGGCAAGCTAGTGTACTTTTTCTCAACTCTCCCTCACCCATCCACCACAAAGTTCACCGCATACACTCTGGTGATGCGGAATCAGCAGCCGGTCCTGCAGTCCCAGCACTTTACGACGCAACCCCGTACATTTTCGCTTTACGAGAATTACCGTGCCTTCGTCTTTTCTCGATTTCCGAAGTCGTTTATGCCGGCAAGTGCAATGCGTGATCGAACACCCGTCCCGTCCATACCTGGAGATGGCGGTACAGTTCAGTCCCGAGCCGCTAGGGGAATCGGAAACAGCCCCGAGCATCTTCTTGGAGCCTCCGAGCACGGCGATGGCAAAGGCAAGTTTAGCTACTGGTTGGACTCCGATGAAAGTGGAGAGGAGTCCGTCGTTCCTAGCATGCTTTGGCGAACGCAGTCAAGTGCCGATGCGAACCCGTTTTCGACCATCGATCCCCGCTCAACCATCTCGCCGCTTCCGGCACTGCACAATCCCCGACCTTTGAGCAGCCCTGCTGGAGGAGGCTCTGCCTCAAGAACCCCCTCCGGCTCTGTACCCCGCAATTTGTCGCTACTAAGCCTTAGTGAGATGGGTCGGGACACGCCTTCAGCGTTGTCAAATAGCTTCGCTGGTACATCAACTCCGCGTGGTTCCCCACCATCAACGAATGCAGGAGACACTCGCCCTCAACTTTGTCCGTCTACTCCACCATTAACAAGGGCCTCAACTCTTCCCTCCGAGACCGTTCCCACGGGCGTTTCGAAGGGAAATGTTTTGCCCAATTCGGTGGTCCGTACTGTTACCTCAGGATCCGATGGAGCTTCCGCTCCGATTAAGCTAACTCCACCGTTCCGGCTCGGAGTAAGACCTGCGTCATCGGGAGCGCGCGCTGGTGGAACAACACCTTCTCCGGGCGCTTCCGGCTCATATCTTAAGCCAGGATCATTGGAACCTCCGTTCTTTGCTCGTCACTTCTCCCCGTCTCCACAAAACTCGCCTCACCAGCACCACCACCGCAGGCGCGCCAACTCAATAGACGCTCAGAGCTTTAGCGGTAGCGAGCTCGGAAGCGAGGTGCCTTCCAGCCTGGAAGAGCGCTCGCTCGCCTCCTTTACTCACCGCCGATCACCTGCGGCCACGTCGGTGTTCCCGACGGAATACCGAGAGCCTTTAAACCTAGGAGCTGCACAGACCGGTCCATCCGAGCATCTGTCTCCCAGTCCTTCTTCAGGTGGTTTGGAAGTCGCCAGCAAAGTGCAGCAACCGGCATTCGGAATATGCGTTCACATGCGAGATGTTACAACATTATTACCCCTGAACGAGGAGCTTGCTCGACAGTACACGTATGGAAATTATCAACCTCGTTTAACCGGCCTGCCCTTTCTAAAACCTGCGTTTTCCTTCTTTATAGCCTCGCCGGCGATGATCCTGCCGCCATATGCTCCCAGAACGGAGCGGCGGCAGAATTAGCCGGACGTCCTGACCTTGCGCAGATCTGGGGCGTGGCGGGGATGTTGCTCACCATGTGCCACGCTCCTCCTCGCACGTACTCATCTGCTGGCGTCTTTGATCACCGAACCCGGCGAACTCGTCGTCGCAGGGTACCGAGAGGCGGCAACATATCGGAGAACCTTATTATGCTTCTCCCTTACGCTGCTCCGACCGAAGGCAAGCCAGCTGAAGGCGAGGCCGGACTTCGGCCTCGCTGGCAGTGGCATCCTTTCGGTCGACAGATGGTGCACGATATATTCACTCACTTAGAGAGATGCGGCGACGTGCAAACCCTCGCCATGCTAGTCTGCGTGTTCTCAGACAAGTTTGGAAACGTTGTGAAACAAACACCTCTACCCCCAGTGCAAGATTTCAATCTGGTAAGTTACGATCCCCGAGATGTCGTATCTGATTTCCGAGAAATCTGATTGCGAGCGCTGCCAATAGCCTTTGACACCAGCACTTCGTGTGGAGCGAGTCATTTCTGCGCCGGGCCAATTATTTCGGCAGGCCTCTCAGTCCTACTTCCGGCAGCAGATATCCAGTACATCAGGAAACACGATGGCCTCAACGATGACATCGATGGTTGCCGGCATGATCACTCCACCTCTGTCAGCGGCCTTTTCAATGATGGGCGTGGTTGTGAGCAATGTCCGGGCAAGCCCTGAGAGCGATACTGTCGCGTTACAGCTCACTAGTCTTCCCAAAGATGGAGCTGCTCGACGCGGTGCCGGATGGCTCCGTGGAAGTACCGCTTCTATTTCAGCCGAAGCCAGGAACTACTCTCAGCACCATCACCACCCCAGTTGGGAGAGCGAACCTGCATCACCAGGGTCGGCGCTAGGCACTCCAGGTTCCTCTTACGCACCAGATGCCGGTCTGATGATGCATCCAGCGGAACGTAGCGCAGGAAGCAGCGCGGCCGGAGCGCTTCCATACGAGCCATACCCGCACCCTCACTATCACCAGCACAACAGTAGCCCCGCCACAGTTGCCGACCTCTCTCGTAATAACTCTACCACATACGCTCAAGCTGCAGCAGGGGTTTTACCCAGTCCACCTCCTCGTCCCACGCTTTCTTTACGACACCAGTCATCCCAAGGACACTCTCTATCGACTTCGGCGCGACCATTACCGCGACCGGGATTGACCCGTCAGCACAGTCATGAAGGATGGAATGGCAACAGCCACGCGACCCGGGAAAGTTCTGCCCCGCCATCACCGAAACCGCTGTCTGCCTCGGCAACCGTCGGATGGACGCTCACCGCTCCCATCGCGAGCGTCATGGCTGCAGCTCCGCGATGGGCTGCACCTGCTACACCTTCCATAGCGCCTGCATCCACACCCGGCATGTATACAAGCACAGTGGCGGGCACAACGCCATCTGGCGTCGTCACCCCTTCCTCACAGGCCTCAACGCCACCAGCGGCTCCCGCCTCCGTCCTGATGCTTCGCCTCACCGAGGATGAGGACGCGGAACGCCCTTTTGCGGCGGCGGACAGGCGTCTCGCTGCACTTTTACCTTCGCCCCTGGCAGCTGCTGGAAGTCTTCTGGATCCCGCGCAGGCCTCACGATATGCTGCGTACGCTCACGCTTACGCTGCAATCCTTTACAACTGGGGTCTCGTAGTGCAAAGAGCGGAAGTGTTGCGATTCTTAAAGAAGACGACCGCAGACGAGAGTCCGAGCCAGGGTCACGCACACGTGGGAGTCGGTGAGTCCTTTTGCTCGTGCAAATGCTGGAAATCGCAAAATCATACTGAACAGTCGAGATCGCATGGTCCGTTGACAGATTTTGGCGTAGTCTGTCCCGCGTGCGGCAGCACCCTCGTGCCCACCGTTCCCTCCACCTTAAGCATAGCCTCCCAAACTGGACAGACGGGAGGCTCAACTCAGGCCTCCTACGCTTACTGCTGGCGTTGCGATCGCAAGCGTTACGGCGTCATATGTGCAATATGTCGTCTCCCATGTCGGGGCGTGTCCACCTTCTGTCTTGTCTGCGCTCACGGAGGCCACGCGGATCACGTGGCAAAGTGGTTTGATGAGGAGGAGGTGTGTCCGGCGGGCTGCGGCTGCGCTTGTCGGAAGGTCCAGGGCGGGTATAGAGGTATTTAGTCCCATAGCACCAGCTAGTGAGCGACTGTCTGGGAACGTAGATCTGCCAGCGCTTAGTATTATATAGCGGCAAAGAAACAACGGAGACGGGAGATGGACGGCTGCAGACAGGGATGCGAGCGTGCGCAGTGCTACCGCGAACTTGCTTACTCAACTACGAACCCATGGGAAATAATGGGGAAAAAAACGGGTCGGCAGGCATATCCATGTTCCGCCTCGTGCTACTTGAAGTTCAGCAGCATGATTCGCCAATACGCCAGCACGCCACGTCACTTCGTCTCAAATGTATTACGCATGCTCTAAACGCTGCCATGCCTTCTTATCGTCAATCGCACCGCTTGGCGTGAGGAGATTCCGAACTGTCTGTTCAAAGCCGGGCTGACAGGTGACCAAGCTTGTTCCATGACATCATGAGCGAACTGGCGCATAGCCCCAATGTTTTGGTCCGCCAAATAACCGTACGCAAACGAGATAATACTACGGCGACGAGGATTGGGGAACGCCTACTTCGACAAGGGGTCTGACATTTCCTTCCACTTGGGTTCGTCTTCCGTTCTGCAATAGCCGGTTCCATACAGGATTGTAGTAGTTAGAGCTACCAAGACAGCGACGGTACGCTTATCCTCGGAATTCTTGCCCCTGGAGTCGACTCGGATGTATGGATCGTCCACTTTCTGTCCGACGTCGGACGCAACATCTGACTTGAATTCATTATAGGGGCCCAGCGAAAACGAGAACATGTCGGTCTCGGAACCATCGGACTCGATCAGTCCGATATGGCAATCGGCAAAGTTCATGCGCTGGCAATTAAAGTCGTCTGTGAAGTTGGCTTTAAAAATCCATGTGCAACCGTTGTACGTAAAACGGAAGGTGACCAGTTCGCCAGTTACGCCGTAGTCCATCGTTCCTGTGCCATTGTTGGGATCAAAGCTAATAATGCGTGTCTTGTCGACGTTGATATCGACGTCGATCCCGTCAGACAGGACGATCAGAGGATGTGCGATAATATACTGATAGATCTGGCTGAAACGGCTCACATCGATGGAGGATTCCATCCAGGCGCGAAAGAATATAGACAGTAACTGTACCCACAAGCGCGCCGACAGATCGACGCGTCGAAGGGCGTTCAGGGAAGTTCGGACTCCTTCCTCCAGAGGATCGGCAGCTGGCGCGATGACGTCAGGTAAGATGACCAGTTTGCTGATATAGGGGACGTCCGCTAACCCGTAAGAGTCGCCGAATAACGAGTCCGGGCCGAGGTCTTCTGATTTGGTGTAGAAGCATTCCTTCAGGAAAGGGAAGGCTGTCATGAACCAAGTGTGAAAGGTCGATTCCGCAACGTCAAGGGCCTGAGCCAAGGCTTTGACGCAAAGCCTGACTTGTCGAGGCTCTTCCCAAATTTCTGAAGATTCGCGAAATTGATAGGCGGGGACCGGTCTGTCTAGCACGCTGTCGCCATTCTTATGGAAAACCCTGACGGCGATGTTGCCCTGAAAGAACCCACCATCGTACCGAGCGCTATTGCTTTTGATGTAAGCGCCATCAAGGACGCATTCACGTCCATCTTCCATAGGAAGCAAAACGACCGATTTGATAACATGATCCCAAGATTCCCCCCTTTTGTTCTCTGCCTCTGCAAAGTGAAGCGGAAGCCATCCGGAAGGTAACGGATGAGCATCAGCGTGAATAACGGCCTGGAGGGACCGTAATTGGAGCATGCAGATCTCATCTCTTCGCTTCCATTCAGCCATTCTCAGTTTCCAGATGGCGATGGCCGCGCTGCGGGCACACTTCAAGGAAGGCAGGAAGCGCGTCAGTTTGGCAAACATGACGTGCGAGGTGGAGGCGAGGATGCAGTTGTCGCGCAAAGACAGGTAGGATCCGACAACTTGCAGGATGATGTCGTTTTGGATTACGTCGCAACTAGCGGACGAGGTCGGCGGCCGCGTATCAGCTGATCTGCGGATTGCTGAGTCCGAAGTAGGTGCAGGTTGCAAAGCAACGGCAGACGCTGCTGCTGTTGGAGAAGATGCTGATATTCGATTAGAAGGTCCGGGGGTTGATCTGTTGATTGGGTTGCCGATGTCCGCAGTATCCTTCCTGCTGCCCTTCGCTTTGGCGTCCAGCCACGGATGGGCGAAATCCTCAAAGTGATCAGGGTTCTTCCTGTAACACTTTGAGCCGTAACGACACAATGGAAGGACCACTTCGTCGTCCGAGGAGTCAACTTGATTTGCATCCAGGGCCGCCAACTCCTTTTCATCCTCAGCATCCTCATCCGCTCCGTCAGCTTCGGACACGTTAAACTCGGAACCAGAATCGTCTTCGCCCTCTGAGCTACCGCCTTCATTGTATCCTCCTCTCTTTCTGGCCGCCCTTCTCGGACCCCTGCCGGCAGCGCGGACGCGCTTGGCTGGGACAGGCCGCACCGCGGAAGTCGTTGCCGCGCGCTTGACGGAGCGACCTCCTTCATATTTGGGAGCGGCGACAGCAGCAGCAGGGTCGGTGGTCACTTCCACAGCAAATTTCAGTATGCCTTCCAGAAGGTACACGGAGCTTCCCTGTTGAAGCTGGACCTCCTGTCCGACTCCCAGCTTCTTCACCACGCGGTCGGTGTCGTATACGAACACGTCGTTAGGACCGAGTTGTTGCACCGCAATTCTTCCCGTCTGGGAATCATACGTGAATCGTACTGCAACGAAACCATAATCGGGAGTAAGCTGGAGGTTACCGCCACGCTATGGTCGGTTGGTCAGTCCCCTTACCATGCTCCCGACTGACGCGCTTTTCCGTAATTCCCCAGATTTTGCGACCAAGCACAAGCGTATTTATGGATTGGTCGAGCTGATGCCGAACATTAGAATCGTCCACGAGGGCAAAACTGTACATGGGAGAGGAGCTCTTGCTGGTTGTTGGCAGCTTGGCCGCAGACTGTGACGTCCATTTGAGGTGTACCGCATGTCCGTGTCCGAATCCGATCGGCATCCGTGACTCCTCCGTCTTGCTCGCACATTCCCAAGAGATCGACTGCAAAAGTGCAAAGCCTACTGTTTCCAAGAAATGTCTTCCAAAAAGGAACCCAAGAAGCAAGTGGCATCCCTCTTGCCTTCGCATCTAATGAAGCCCGCATCATTGAGCTAATCTTATCCGTCATCCCCAGGTTCGGGGGAGACTGGGCCTTCCGCTACGTGTACCGAAACGAGCTCCCCGAGTTCTCGTCCGCCCCGAAACTCCTCGAATACCCCTTTGCGCCAGACCGTCACTATTCATATGAACCTGGAACAGGGAGCCTTCAGGACCGGTTTCTCTTTGAGGTCTGCGGAAAAGACGTTGAGAATGGTGTCCCCTGTGCTCCGCTCGAGATGGGATTCCTCGCGGACAAGTTCTACAACCCTGATGGTGTGTGCAGGGAAAAGATGCGAGCAGCTACAGAAGACTGAGGGAGAGGAAAGATCCAAGCAGCTGATGGGTCTTGCTTTCGGGATTGGATGGGTGAACAGCCAAGTCGGGACCTCAGAAGCTCGATCCTGAAGACGAGGAGCTTATGCAACCGCCTTTCGAGCACGTCAAGGCGAACGACACGTGGAAGGCGACAAACAGCGTCCTCTTCATTCATCAGGAGCGCATCAACATGGCTGACAACCCAAAGACCTTTGGACGGTCTTTCGACAAGGGGTACTGCAGAGAGCAAGCCTTCGTATCTCTTCGGTCCACATAAAGCTGACTAACGGGTTGATCTATAGGCCCACGCAAGATCGTCCATTACCGGCCCTTGTCGCATATGTACCCGAAACCGCAGAAGAGAAGAAGGAGATGATCAAGGGAACGTTTGACAAGGTGGCACAGTTCACTTTGCAGAACATCGCTCATCCAAGCGGGCGAAAGAATGTGCATGCGGTGGAAATGTTCCCCGTCTTCCCAGAGCTAAGCGGGTCGTGGCCAGATCAGTTGGCTCTGACTGTCTTCGACACGGATCCATTAGAAAAGGGTTTGAACGCGAAGGCGGTGAGTGCTCCACCATACTATGAGAGCCTCCGTGACCTCCACGTTTCTGACACGTCTGAACCATCCAGCAGAAACCGCAGGGAGCAAAGGATGGGACGGATTTGGCAAAACTGGTCGCGTTGGAAAATGCCGTTTTGAAACCTATCGTGAATCCGGGCCGACCATCCGAGAAGTTCATGGGATACTACGCACCAAATTCTGCCGCCGTCACAAGCATAGTAGAGAAACGAAAACGGGCGAGCGACCGAGGCCAGGAGGAGCTTCCATCGGATGTGGGTGTGGTCTTATGTTTGAGCAAACGGAAAACATGCATTTTAACGGCTTCCGATGAAGGTGCTGCAATATCCCCTGGTTCGAGACTACGTCTACGACACATCGGATGGAAACGTCAAGCAGCTGGTGTGGCGAGTAGACGCAAAGACTGGGGCCGTGTTTTACCGCCGGGTACCGACGCGCATCACATACAAGCGACGGAGAGCAAAGGTACGACAAGCAGATTTCAAGTCGACTCTTCTGGCATACGAGTTAACCACTCTGTGCACTTGCTGCATTTTTCTTATTTCCAGCGAAGGGACGAGGAGGAAGATCAGTTCGAGCGACCAACCCTTCTGGCGGTTTCGACGCGACCGCTGGACGAACACGACCAGAAGAGGAGGCGAGCGGTGTTGAAGGACGATCTCGGGTTCGACGATCTCGACGACGGGGAAGTAGCAGAGGCGACAGCACCTGTCGTTGCTTGAACATGTGCATCGCACCTTTTGCCCACTGCGGTTAATATGGCCTTGGGTCGAAATGTTTTGGACACTTCCCATTCCCGAAGGGCCTTCATGAAGGCACTTAAATGTCAACCTCAGAGGAGGCCATGCCCTTGTCGGTCAAGACCGTTTGGTTCGACAAGCCGCTCGGACATCTTAAGCCAAACGGTGGTGTATTAGGCAGCCCTGAGAAAGGTCTTACAGATCCATCGACTATTGCTTAATGCTGTCCGAACGACGATGATGCGTCGCTCTAGCATTACTACTGTACATCGGTCCTATACGCCAAAAGTCTATGCTGCCTCAGGGAAAAGCCTCTCCTCCCCATAATTTGTCGTGTCCTTCCAGCCATCTACGTGATACACCATCTGCAAAACCGGCCTGACGAGAGTGCTCGCGTTCTCCAGACCCCTGTGCATCAAGCCGTAGTCGTACACCACGGCGTCGCCGCTTCCAACCATGCCGTCGACCGTGGCCCCGCAGACTTCCGCGGCAGGACCGAACCCGAGCAGAGCTCGTGAGGTGTGGGATCCTGGCCAAAACTGCGTGCATCCCGTTTCTCGCGTGAGCGGAATGAGAGGCACAAAGACGCAAATGGCGTACGGACTGGCAGCATCCCTCGCTGGAGGACCGTCCGCGTGCCAGGATTGGTCAGGCGCTCCGGGGAGGGAGTAGACCACGGAAGGTAGACACTTTGGTCGAGTGTCTGTCGGTATCCTGAGATGCGATCGCACCAGGTCCGTCCATGGTGCGGTCTGTATGACCCGGTCCAGTGTGGTGGTGGAAGGAAGGATGAGATCGAATCGGTTGTTGCCTCTGCTCCCGAGTTCGGCGAATGCAAACGGTTCTTTGCCGACGTTGATCTCGGGTTTCCCGAGCTCCAATAATCGATGCGCTTCAGCAATTCGTTCCATCGTGGTGGTGTACAGCATGTCAATGTCATCTTCGGACACTGCCCGTCTGTAGCTCGCGAGACCGGATTCCTGAAACCGCTCCGCGAGGCCCGTTCGGTCCGTAAGGTCGTCGATCGTCCATCGCCGAATAGGGATTCGGCAGGGCCCAGAGACATACGTCTCGGCTTCGCAATTTTGCTCGCCAGACGCCGAAACGAAAGCGGCCAGAACATCTTGCTCCGGATATTCTGAGAAGCATTCTACGAGAAGTACGTCGTCTTGCACTCGTTGGACGAGCGGTTGGATCGTGGCTGGAAGGGAGTCGGTCCGTATCGGTGCCGGCGCCTTGGAAAGCTCTCCCGAGCCTTCGGAAGTCGACGATGATGGGATGGTGAGCCCGACAACGAAGTACATTGCAGATGCAGAGTGTTGTTGCTTGCCTTTTGCGACCGAACGAGTTGACCCCCAGACCGACCACCTTTCCTCTGCTGGATCAAACCGCTGTAAAAAAACTTGCCGAGATCCAAGCCACCCGCCCCTTGTTTTGTCTCTACTCTGCCAAAAAACTCCGCTTCAGGCTTTTCGCTCTCGAAAGCTCCTTTTTCTCGTCGCTAGGCTCGTCCGGTACGGTCCGGGTTGGGATTGGGCTGTCCCGGTCGACTTTTGAGTACACGTAAGCGAGCAAGTCCTAAAATAAAGAGGCATCTCGAGTTCTTCCAGAGGCGTTCGAAAGGTCCCAAGTGCTTCCGATCCTAGCAAAGTTGAGCCCTGATTGAATTGGGTATGAAGGAAAAACCAAAAGATGCTCCGGCGATGACGCAGCGCTCAAGGAACGCCTCCAGTATGCCATAACATAGCGGAAGCGCCCAGCGCAACGTCAAGAGCCAGGAGTACAGGACTCGGCGGATGCACCCATCCTCCCAAGGTCGTCGAAATGGACGTTGGTGTGGGTTCGATCGAGCGCTGTCTAGGATCAAATACAATATTGTCCAAACCATGGTTCCCTTCACTTGGTGGAGCACGGGAGAGTTGAGATCGGGCATACCAAAAGATGGCCAGCGCCAGGCGCACAAGCGTCGCTAGGGCCAAGATCCGCTGCAAAGACACATGCTGGAAAATGATGCGTTAGGGAGAAGCCAGAAAACAGGGAATCAGTTTCATAAGCAAGGCTCACCGGCACCGTGCGGGAGGATTGAGATTGCATCGCTTCTGTCTTTTTCTGCTGTGTCTCTCCGCCAAGGGACAACCCTCCAAATCCGAAAGCCGCGGATATCTTCGGCTCTGATGCGCGAATCGGCACTTGAGCGCGGCACAGATGATAAAAAGCAAGCACGAGAAGTGGAAGGTAGATTAAGTTTGCCCATGGCTGCCGCAAAAATAACGTAAGTCAAGGCAAAGTCTCAGAAATGTTGCCCGCCACATACCATCCAAGAAGCAAAGAGACCTGCTGGGGCAGCTATCTGGAGGTAAAGCTGAGCCACACGCTGGTGCCCGACTCGCTCTGAACTTAGATACGTTTTCCAAAAGGACACGAGGCCGCTGTCGTCCTTAAGTTGCACTGTAGAAGAAAAAAGGTCTTCCAAGCCTGTCGTGCGCTCATTCGGGAAAAAGGTCTGCGGGTTAAGCCCAAGCGAGGTATGCCTTTGATGACGATCGCGTAGCCCCGCATTGCCAGAGGTCTCCGGGCTTTGTCGTGGTTTTGGGGCGAAAAAAGATCCGAAAGTTGCTGCGCCCCGCTCTTGAGTCGCTACACTGTTCGAAAAAGGTGCAACGGGCTGCTGTTGAGAAGGGGATTGTGGAGATGACCACGCCCCAAGTGAAGTTTTGTAAGGGAGTGGGACCGTTTTGATAGGCCAAGAGGTTTTGTTCAAAAAAGGAACTGGAGTGTTGAATGTGTTGTGTTGATGTTGCTGGAACGCGTTGCCTGTGGTTGGGGCGTAACCATACGGCACAACAGGGCTGTTCCGATAGCTAGTCCATAGACCAGGCGAGTGTGCCGCCCTAGGAGCTGCTGCTATCTCCTTTCTACCATGGGACCGCGCGGTCCGAGGAGTGAGCGCTGTCCCAATATCAAGATCGAGTAGTTTATCGAGCACGCCGGTATCTTGCTGGAGACCGATGTCGGCGCTGCTCTCATTTCCGAAAGCGAACGACTTTTTGTTGGACACGGGAGGAGACTGATTGGCGTTCGCGCGGGGAGCAAACGAGCCAGAAACTGAAGGGTCGAGCTGAAAGCTCAATGCTGGTGGATTGCTGGAGACCGACTGCTCTATAAGGGGGGCGCGTACAGGAGACACAGGTTCGGCGGCAAGAGCTATTCCAGCAGGGACAAGTTGTCGCCGCTGTCGTTGTTCCGCGGGGTTCAAGAAAAGAACAAAAACGGATAACGAACGCAGAACTATCTAGTCTTAGAGTCAGCATAAGCGCTCTTTCGCCGCCAATCCTTTGCGCAGCATACCAGTAGGGCGAAGCCGAGCTGTAGGGCGAAGAGTGCGAACCGGAAGGCAACATGGGAGGAATCGAATTCGATGAAGGCTTTAAAACACGCTTCGATTCCGAGAATGAGAAGGGCTCCCCGAATCTGCGAGAATGGAGGTTTAGACAAACCTCTTACCAAGTAAATGGCTGCGATCTTACTTACCATCCCTTTCCAGCTGATCAGGCTGGATGCTTGTCTCAAGACCGATTTACGACTTCGTTGAAGAAGAACTTCCGCCTCGACGAAAAGCAGTACAAATATGGCGATTTGCACGGATATGCCGAACCGATGGGTGCGTAGAATCAGTCTGATGCAATCCTGAAGTGAGCTGCGTTCCGAAAACATGCACGAGTAGATAGCAGCTATTGGAAGCCGGTTCGGCCAAATCGAGGGTTGATGTTCGGCCGTGAGGTACTTTGTGTCGGATCCGGAGCTATCTGCTGAACCGGGTATTAGTGAGCATCAAAGTCGCGGGAATGGACGCAGAGAGCTCCGACCAACCATGCCGAAGTTCTGCCCACATGAAGGAAATCTGAGCAAGTAAAGCAGCAATTCCGAGAGCAGCTGTAGAACACAAGCACCAAAGCCCCAAAGCTCTTCTAATGAACTCCCATACTGCGGAGATAAGGGACCATCCGGGATGTGGGACGCTCGCAGTGGAGCGTTGATCTTTCACGGCGCTATTTTGCGGCCGCGAGCGAAGGAAAGCAGGGCCAGATCGCAGCTTCTGTTCCTGCTTGAGAAGCTCCGCCTGTACCCGCCCAGTGCAAAGTTTGCAGACCATGGGATAACGTTTCTCAAGATATGCCTTATAGCTACGATACTCGGCCGTCTTTCGTTCCACATCTTCCGAGTCGTCGTCATCAGGAAGATACCGCGACAATGCATCGATGACAAGTGCCTGGCGTCTTGTACACTCGTGACAGAAAACAGGATCGAGCCGATGCGGTGACTCGGGGCGTTTGACTGATGCGGGGACAACTTTCGACGTGGACGGTGCGCGCATCTCTGGGAGGTACGAAGCGATGTTACCGTTCTGACCAGCAAACACCGCGGACAAGGTCAGTACACAGACTTGAAGGACACAGCAAGGAACGGCTTCAGTCACCTCGTCATAGACATTCCAAGAGTCGCACTTGCGGCAGAACCACTTTGTCACCTTGCCAAGCGAGTCGAACTGGGGAATGAGAGCGGACATATCATGACGTGTACTCCCAGGAGAGCCGGGCGGCACGATCGGCTTGAGACGAGCCCTGGGACCAGGTACATGTGACCAGTCTCCACAGTAAAAACAGTTCAGATGGATGACTCGTTGCTTGCGGTCTTGCAGGATCTGTATCAGCCTACAGAGGCTGTGGGAACCATAGGGTTGAGGCTTCTCGCGGGGGGACGTGTGATAGCGACGGGTAGATGCACATACAGCTTGAAGAGACCGCCGAAGACAAATAGAGCGAGGCAGAAGAAGATGGCGTACACTGTTGTTACAAGACCCTCGCCCGACATGCCCCTTGGGGATGGGTTGGCTTCGGAAGTCCCCGCGCACCGTGGAGGGCCCGGATGAAGCCGCGCAAAAAATAGAGTCCGGATGGAATACCAGCTCTTTCAAAATAGCTGACGGAACCTTATTCCAAGCGCAAGGTATGATGAGCCTTCCACCGACTGTTTGCTATGTTGTCACGAAAGTGTCGGTGATCTAAAGAGCGTGGGAATGGGAATGGGGGGAGCATGGCGGTCGGAGGAAACGCCGAGAAGGAGGCTCCGAAGGAAAAGTGCTGGTCATTCTGGCCTCCTCGTTCTGTCTCACAGCGCACCGCTTCTTTTTTTTATTTACAGCAGAATCGTCGTCGTCGTCGTCACTTCAGCGGCATCTCGTTGGGCCCTTATAAGACAAAGGATTCGATTGCCACCATGTCCGACAAGCTCACTCGTATCGGTAAGGGACTACTGCCACCGTGTTCCCGTCGTGGAGTCATGCTACTGCTTGCCCACTCTGCTGCGTGGCTCGTGACTGACTTGCTGGATCACCAACAGCCATTCTGAGCAATGACAAGTGCAAGCCAAAGAAGTGCAGACAGGAATGCAAAAAGTCGTGTCCCGTGGTTCGCATGGGTGAGTAGCTCGGTTTTCGAATTCCGGCTCGCAGATCTTGCTAATGCGTCCTTGCTTTGGTTTCTAGGCAAGCTCTGCATTGAAGTCTCGCCTTCGTCAAAGATCGCATTCATCTCGGAGGAACTCTGCATTGGCTGCGGTATCTGTGTGAAGTAGGGACCTACCTTTTCCAGGCTTACTTTTTCCAACCCCTCTTGAGTTGACCTCTAAACGTTCCCTTTTGGTGGTTCAGAAAATGTCCGTTCGGCGCTATCCACATCATCAACTTACCCACCAACCTGGAAAAGGACACCACGCATCGATATTCTGCGAACGCTTTCAAGCTGCACAGGCTTCCTTCCCCCCGTCCCGGCCAGGTCCTCGGTCTTGTCGGCACCAACGGTATCGGCAAATCTACTGCGTTGAAGATCCTAGCCGGTCACCTCAAGCCCAATTTGGGGCGCTTCGACGACCCGCCAGACTGGGAGGACATCCTGAAGTATTTCCGCGGATCCGAGTTGCAAAACTACTTCACAAAGATTTTGGAGGACAACCTGAAGGCTATCATCAAGCCTCAGTACGTGGACAACATCCCAAAGGCGATCAAGGGAAAGGTGGATGAGATCCTGAAGAGGAAGCTCGAGCGTGACAACAAAGCCTTCTTGATCGACCAGCTTGATCTTGAGGATGTCTTGGACCGTAACATCGAGAACCTGTCGGGAGGAGAGTTGCAGCGATTCGCAATCTCGGTTGCAGCTGTCCAGAAAGCGGACATTTACATGTTCGACGAACCGTCCTCGTACCTGGACGTCAAGCAGCGTCTGAACGCTGCCCGCGTGATCCGCTCCCTTCTTGATCCCACAACATATGTTATCGTTGTCGAGCACGATTTGTCGGTTCTGGACTATCTGTCCGACTTCATCTGCGTGCTTTACGGCATGCCTTCGGCATACGGTGTTGTAACCTTGCCGTTCAGCGTTCGAGAAGGAATCAACATTTTCTTGGACGGAAAGGTGCCCACGGAAAACTTGCGATTCCGTGATGAGTCCTTGATCTTCAAGCTCGCCGAGACTGCAGACAGCAGCGAGGGCAACGACAAGATGCGACGATTCGCTTACCCGTCGATGAAGAAAGTTCTGGGTGACTTCTCCCTGGAGGTAGAGGGCGGTCAGTTCACAGACTCTGAGATTCTGGTCATGCTCGGACAAAACGGAACAGGAAAGACCACGTTCATCCGAATGCTCGCCGGTCTGCTTCCCGCGGACGGAGAAGAGCAAGTTCCTGAACTCAAGGTTTCGTACAAGCCCCAAAAGATCAGCCCCAAGTACCCGGGCACCGTCCGCGGTCTCTTCATCGACAAGATCAAGGGGTCGTTCATGCACGCGCAGTTCCAAACCGACGTCATGAAGCCTTTGCAGATTGACAACATCATCGACCAGGCCGTCAGCACACTCTCCGGAGGAGAATTGCAGCGTGTGGCCATCGTTCTCGCTCTCGGCATCCCAGCCGACATTTACCTGATCGACGAGCCATCTGCGTACTTGGATTCCGAACAGCGTATCATCGCCGCAAAGGTCATCAAGCGATACATTTTGCACAACAAGCGAACCGCGTTCGTTGTCGAGCACGATTTCATCATGGCTACCTACCTTGCTGACCGTGTCATCGTGTACGAGGGACAGCCTTCCGTCAACGCTAAAGCCAACCGGTAAGGCACTGTCTCTTTTGAGTTATGTCACGTATACAGTTCCGCTAATGTTTCCTCATCCATCAGACCCGAGTCCTTGCTTACCGGAATGAACAAATTCCTGGAAGCTCTGCAGATCACTTTCCGACGGGATCCCAGCAACTTCCGGCCGCGTATCAACAAAGCCGAATCTGTGAAGGATAAGGAGCAGAAGGTAACGATTGCAGATCGTCCGGTCCACTTTTTGGTTTATCTCGTTTCTCTTACGCTTCTTATTTTCTTTCGTTTAGCTTGCTGGCAACTACTTCTTCCTTGACAACGAAGCTTAGAGTATCGGGGGCCCTCGGGATGAGGGCGTGTAATTAGTTGGGCAATTAGCATTCCGGAGGCAGATTGGCGTAAACTGTGCTAGGGACGTTAACGCGGGAGGCAGTACGCTTACCGTGCGCAGTCACATCGAGGACCGCTTCGCAACGCTACCAGACCCTTTCTTGCTCATAGACGAAACGAAATCATCTTTTATCACTGTTGCGTCAGAAGAAAGAATACTTGAGAACAAACATAACAAAAACAAAAAATCACGGATATCTTTAGATCAGAAACTTCTGATCCATCATGGTCTTCCTTGCGAGATTCTTGCCACCAAAATGTCGCCTCCCACATCGGACCACGACGTCCAGCAACCATGTGATGAGAGCCGCTCCCCCGGTGCTGTCCAGGCTTCGACTCGCCAGCGAGTAGACCAGAACGTAGAAGAAGAGGAGATGATACTCTATCCCATACAAGAGGAGAGCGGTGAACCCAGTCTCGTCTGAAGGCAGCGAAGAAGGTTGGGATGGAGCCAAATATGACAAAAGGACAGGTGTGGGGCATAGCTTACCGTGGAAGAGGACGGTGTTGTGAGACGCGTCCGGCGTTTTCCCGAGCATCCGCTCGATGGGTCGACGCTCGCGTACCAGGTATTGGAACTCTTTTAAGTTCTGGATGGAAAAAAAAAAATGTTGGATGACAGCGGGAATCGAGAGAAGCATGATAGTATAAGATGTACCTGATCAAAGAAGGATTTGAGGAAATGGTTGACGGTCTCGTAAGCGTGGACTCGGGCCTCGTCTACTCCACCGAACCGGCGCTGCTGCTTCTCCGGCGACAATCTCTCTATGAGGAGAGAAGTCTAGACGGTCAGTCGAATTGCCCGGCTACTTGAAGGCCGGAGAAGCACGTACGTAACCGCGCAGCAACGCTCCCTGCCATTTGATCCTCCTATGACAAGCGTTAGAGCCCGGTGAGCTCATCGGGTTTACAAATATATTTGGTGTTTAGATATACCACTTCGGCAATGACCACTCCGTAGACTGTATTGAATGCGGATCGCATTTCTCGTTGGGCGTATACTTCGAAGCACTGTTCGTCAGTGTTGTGGAGTCCTCGTCGTGGAACCAAGTCCGCCTGGTTGCGACCAGACGACGTCAGTCCGTTCGCTCTTATCTGCACACGCGATGCAGTGCCGTAACCTTTACCTTTTCCCGTCGAAGATAGGCGTTGAGTTCGCCGATGTTCGTGTCGGCACAAGGATGGATGGACTGTCCGTGGATGTAGTATCCGTGACAAAGCTCGTCGAATGCCAGGATGCTGAGATTTGCCATCGAGAGCACGTCAACGAAGTTGAGAAGCTTGTTCTTGTAGTATCGATCGTAAAAGACGATGCGAAACAGTAACTGACAAGGAATCATCAACGGTGAGATCCCAACCATGATGGAGATGGGTGGAGCCTTGGAGCTTCGGAAACTCCGTACCTGTACGGCGGCCAGACATATCCAGACCATGCATTCCAAACCCAGTAGCAGCACCGGGTGCACGGGTCCTCTTGTGAGGTCATGCATGTCAGGCTGCGGGGTGGCCGCCCACCGAACCTTGAGTGCCTCGAAGATGAAGTACATTGCGAGGAGCGAGAACTCGATGTTGACCTGTCGATATGTCTAGAAAACATGTCGAAAGACGATCGCTGAAAAGCTAAGTGACCTCATGAAAGTGGTCTGTCCATGATTGAGACTTCACGAACCTGCAACTCATCCCACTCGTTGGCCAGAAAGATGCTCCGCCAGACGCTGACGGGTGCGAGCCTGGGCTTCATATCTCCCCCGCTGTAGGTCAGACGACCTTTGCTTTGCTCCCAGTCGATCAAAAAGATGTCGGCCGTGCACTGCTGATGCAGTTTCGTAAGAACGTGAACGGCCTACAAAAATAGAGTTGAAGATGAAGTGCGATACGAAGCCATGAGGCACCCTATGATTGGGAGAAATACATACACAGCAAACCAGGATGACGATGTGTGCCGCGAGAAACTTTTTGAGGTCCGCGTCGAACCATGGTAATAGGACCTTTAGTTGAGTTTGTCTTTTGAAAGCGAAGAACCAGTACGCAGCGAGAGCCACCAGCAACAAAAACAGTATTGGCGCCAGTGTCTCCGCGAGGATCAACGCGCATCTCCCGAGATACTAGTTGACAAAACGGTAAGCCATCAGGAACGGGATGCGATCAGATGAGAGACGGGTCGCTCACTTCCAAATCCCATCCGTCGGCTGGCCCAAGGTTTCGAGTGCTCCACGCCCGAGCTCGGTAGAGCGCGAAAAGTCCGCCTAATACGCAGACCAGAGCAAAAAGAACGGTGACGGCTTTCCAGAAGCCAACAAGGCTCCCAAAATATACGGCACTGAAGGTGACCTGGTAGACGTCGTTAGTCTTGCTACAATCTAGCTTCGACGGGTGCGAGAGCTGTGATACCGTGGGTGAAGATATCTGGGATGCATCCGTGAGCGACAGGTCTGACACTTGGCGTTCTGTATACAAGATGTCCATCACAGGGACGTATATCTGTCCAGATGCCGCCTGCTGGATCCTATTGAGAATGCTCTCCGGTCAAGGTCCTGCTTCCTGTTTTGCGAACGCGAGGCGAAGCTCATACCATATCCGGATTTCTGACGGTACCCGAATGATCTGCAAGCTCCCATCCTGTATTCCGCTGACAACATCGATCAGAAAGAACCGACGGAAGAGAACGCTGGAGCTGTAATCGAGAGGGCTCGCATGAAGGTTCGGCTGTCGGGATCCCGTGCGATAGTTCTCGACGCGAATTGGGATTGGAACGAGCGTGGAAGTGGCGTCTCGGATGTCTGCGAGCAATAGCCGTGTAAGAGTATGTTGCACGGTGTAGTAACATTGCGCCACTTACACATATCATAAAACACGGTTTCAGGGTTAGTGTCTAGAGTCATTGCGAGATTCTCCGAACAGGCGCTTTGGTAGTCATGACCGATGGACAGCCAGCTACTCATTCCATCCAGTGGATCCGTCGCACAATTCTGTTGGCATGGGTTAGGTACAAAATATTAATACGGCAAAACCTCGTTCACACGGACCTGGAACTGAGCTGCGACGTCTTGTAATCCGAGAAACGTGCCGTTCAACGAAAATGCCGCCAGCACAAGCGGAAGAGTGGTGGCTCCCTAACACGGGATGGAACCTGTGAGACACAACCCTTTGCAGAGTGGAAGAAGGCACAGCAAGCTCACCTGACTGGTCGACACTGCGAATTTGACATCAATGATCTGGCTTGTAGCTGTGAGGGGATCAATATTTTCGGCAGAGTAATACAACGCTGGAACCGCCGGCAGACTGAGAATTGTTGTGGATCAGCTTTTAAGCAACAAGTTATCCGTGCAGAGAAAGCCTCACGTGGTTGTTCCATCTGATGCCAGCTGTGCTCTCTCCGTCATGATGCGGGTGTAGTATAAACAGGCGGAAGCAGTCGTATCGTACAGCTGCAGCGTACATAGGTTACTCAAGGCTTCACAAGCTTGCGAGTCCCATCCGAACTGGGAGAGATATACTTCAGTCACTTGAAGTTGGTACCCGCGTCGAATCTGAGGCCCACCTCGCAGTCACTAGCAGCCCCTATGAGCAAATCCTGGAAAGTATCCGATTGGACAGTTGTCGAAACAGTGCTTCCACCAGACCCGACAATATCTTTGTAGGTCACCGTGAACCCGTTTATGAGACGTGACTGCACGACCGTCGCTGATGTTGCTCCAATGCACTCATCGTTTTGCTGAAACGATGACGTGAGCACCACCGATACGAAAGCTCCATATGAGATGCCGCACGTACCGGAGTTTGATAGTAGCCCAGATCCGTTCGACACTGACACGTGTACGTGTTGGTGGCAGCTGCATACACGGGAGTCATCACTGGATCCGGACATGAAATGCAAGTAGAAAGGTCGAGGCTCGGGTAGGCGTTCGCGGCACAAGCTGTACATATGCCGGTCCCGGTAAACGTTCCAGAGCTGCTCCGTTCGACTGTCAAAAGATGAGCGTCGAGACGTTCCGAGCATTGCTTGACGAGGTAACGATGGTCCTCCTACCAAGGTACTCCTGGACGCCGCACGAACATTGCGAACCCGTTTCGCCCAAGGTCCCGGGAGCAGAGCAAGTCTGACATGATCGTTGATCTATCGTGGCGTACTACTGATGGCAAGAGAGTCAGTCACGTGAACGACAGTATATCGACCTCCTGCAAGGCATATCACTTTTCCGGTCGGACATTGCACGCAGGCATTGTCCGGCAGCACGATGGTCCCGTTCGTTTGAGCGTGATAGTATCCGGAGGAGCAGATACATGTTCCTGACATGCAGAGAAGATCAGGAGAGACATCCTCCGGTAAAATAAAAAGACGGTGACATGTAAGAACCTTGTGGTCCCAATATCTGGTTACTCGGACACGAAGCGCAGGACAGAGCCTCGGGATCCCAATGATAGCCGGACGTGCAGGCGGGAGTTGTCAGCGCGGGACCGAAGAGGGAGGAAAGGGATTGAGCGCGGGCCCCAGGATCTGGAGTCGAGAAGATGATACATAACAGTGCCAGTATCGGCAGAGCCTCGAAGCCTGGAACCCTCATGAGTTCAGAGTGTGCTGGAAGGAGACGGGGGGGTCAGTTTGGGCAGCGTTCAAGGAGCGAAGACCGCGAAGAAGATAAAAGATCGACAGAGAAAGCACGCGCCGTCGCGTGTCGGAAAGAGGCTGTGCAGCCCAATTCCAACTTGTTCAAACAAACGTGGCACCCTTTGATTTATCGAATAGGAAGGGCTCGGAGAGACTCGGAGGGTTGCCCTTTGTTTGTGACGTACAGCTGTTCCTCCGAAAGTGGGGAAGCCGAAGCCCAAAACCTATAAAATCCGCTGGCATCACACCAGAATTCCCACGGCGTAGTAACACCTTTCCAACTTATATCTCTCACGCAAATCACAATGGCTCGATCAGGACGTTCCGGAGGTCGCTCCGCTCCATCCCACCGCACTCAGACAAGGCCGGCATCAACCACCTCGCATCCTCCCGCCCACGCTCCTCCCC
>JADGJA010000699.1:0-12253 GCA_027596035.1 Thoreauomyces humboldtii | reverse complement strand
GAACAAGGTCCGAACGTGAATACGTACATGTCTATCGCTTGGGTCGCTTGGATTTCCCACGAGAGCACAGCGCCAGTTGAAAAGAGTCGGATACTTCAAACGTACTTCTGCAACGCATAATACGGCCTTCGCACTGATCTTCCCTCGCCCGGAACCAGCTGAGGCAGGGCCGCCCCTACCATAACCGTTCCCTGGTCCTCCTCCGGCAAATAAAGATACCCCATCATGTCTTCCGACCCTCCTCCACCACGTTCGCTATCAACAGAGTTCCGAAACTTCGGGATCCCCGTCGGAGACACGGGCGCTCTTATCAAGCGCATCTCAGATCAGGAGGGCACCATCGTCTCCCTTCGGAACCGCTGCGAAGCGGCTGAAGTCGACAAAGCAAAGCTGCTTACCGCCAACAAGGTCCTGCGAGACCACCTCGCGTTGGTGTGTCAACTGCAGGACCAGCTCCAGGCGACGCTCAAGGCCTACGACGACATCACCGCCCGCGTTCAGGGCCATCTCAAACTCACTCAGCAACTCCACACCATCATCGACCCGCTGACCGATGCGAACGACCTCTCCTCCTACACCCTCCTGGCCGGCGCCGCGACACCGGCAGTCTCCATAACCTCCACAGCGGGAGAATCCTCGCCTGGGTTCGATCACATGCCAGTTCAGTCCGTGTACACTCCAGGAGCCATCACGCCCAAATCGGAAAAGCATTCGATGGATTCTCAGCCAGCCGGATCGACAACACCCAGCTTCGGCCTGTCGCGTCGCGAGTACATTCATTCCAGGCGCGTGAGCGGCAATCCCAGGCTTACGTCTGCTCATAGCATTCCCACCATCATCGGGCTTTTGAAGATGTTTCCGCTGTTCGCTGGGTTTCCTGCTGAGGTGCTCACGAAGCTCGCTCATTCAGCCTACCAGGTGCGTGGCTCATCAGGATCGAGACTTCCCGATCAAGCTTTTAGTCTAGCGTGCTTTTCATTTTTCTTTACTGCGTCTTGCCTGGGTATCGCGCCCTCACACCAGTCTTGCGTCCCAGATGACCAGAGAACCCGGCCAGGTCATCATCACAAAGGGAGAGATGGGTGCGGAAATCTTCTTCTTGGAGACGGGTGACGTGCACGTCATGGCAGCAGGTCCGGATGGGACAGGTGCGCGCGGCCCGATCCCATTGAACCAATGGAACGGGACTCGTTCGGACCACGGACTTGGCATGTTCACTCCCAATCCTCTCTTCTTTGTTTCTTTTCAGGAGACGATGTCCCTCTCGCTAAACTCAGCGACAAGTCGTTTTTCGGAGAACTGGGCGTGCGTAAGTCCACGATTACGTCCTTTTATGGCTTGGTATTCTATTTTCACTGATTTTGCTAATGGAAAATCTGATCAGTCTTTGACAAGCCACGAACCGCGAACGTGCAGGCCTTTACGCACTGTTTTCTGTATGTCCTCACAAAGCAAAAGATTCAAGAGGCCATTGCGCCGTTCCCGCAACTTCGCGCGACGGTAGAGGAGTTCGCGCAAGCAAGGGAAAAGTGGTGGGACGCACGAGAGTACAAGATTAGTTTCGGGATGGAGTTCATTGCGAATATCGCCAGACAAGACATTACAAAGGTTTGGAATGACTGCACTCAGAGGGCGTAGAAGTTGCCCTACTCGCCCTTCGATTTGCTAAAACCCACGCTTTGCAGTTACCCGTCTTTGCCGATGCGCCTGACCAATTCTTGGAGACGCTTGCGCAACGGGTTACTTCGGAGGTCGTGGATGCAGGTTCCCTGATCATCTCAAAGGGCGACGACTCGGACTGCATCTTTTTCATCATCCGAGGATCTGCCCAGGTCCTCGGCGCGGACGATGTCGTTCACGCCGATTTGGGTCCTGGTGCCTTTTTCGGAGAGCTCGGCATCATCCTCAACATCAAGCGCACAGCCAACATCCGAGCAAAGGAGCAGTGTTTCATGCTCAAACTTACGAAGCAAAGTCTGGAGGAAGTGCAGGAAAGCCACCCGGCCATCAAGAAGAAGATCCAGGATGCGGTGGACGAACGATACGCGCTGTACCAGGAACGATGCGATGCGCTTCACAAGACTCCGGAGCAGTTCCATTCCGAAGTCGTAAAGCAGCAGCTGCAAAAGGTGCGGCCTTCAGATTTTGTTGCCGGGCAAAACTGATGGTACACATACCTGACTATTATATTTGTATCAAGATCCCCATCTTCATGGATGTTGATGACAAAATCATTGGGGAGCTTTCGCTGCTCATGGAGCTCACACTTTGGAAGTCTGGCGACAACATCATTCAGGCCGGTCAACGGGCCGACAGGTAAGCGGAGGAGAAGGCAAACGCGGCAAACCGTTGGCCCAAGTAGACATCACACGTGCTCAGCACCCATCTTTTGTCTCCAGCATGTTCTTTTTGGCGTCGGGAGAGGTTGACGTGCTTTCCGAGTACGGAGAGCAGATCGACAAGGCTCGCGGACCCGACGCCTGGTTCGGTGAGGTCGCACTCCTGCAAGACGTCCCTCGGACCGCGACCGTCCGCGCCAAAACGGAATGCTCCACGTTCTCGCTCAAGAAGCAGGACTTTATGGCCAGTCTCAAGAAGAATCCCCTCATAGCTGAGAGGATCGAGGAAACGGCGAGGGAACGGTTGCAGGCGCATCTCATGAGGAGCATCTTGGCGTGACGACGTGGCATTCGAAGAGGGCATGCCTCAAAGGCAGGGGGCTCCGTTTCTCTTCTCATTTCTTATTTTGGAGCACTACGCTTTGGCCGAAGTACACAATTTTTTTTTGACCTGCAAGGTAGGCCTTTCGATTGTCTGCCTTTCCTGCCTCTGACGTCTTGGCTTCTGTGTGTTCTGATGGGGCACTGGCCGAAGCGTGCGCGTTAGTGAGCATAGCGAAGCCAAACCGGTGCAAAAAGTCGTGCACTTCTTCGCCCCGAAGGAATAGACCCGGGCTCAACCTGTCGGCAATACCGGCGTTTGGGCTTTTGACGGGATTCCCACCCCTGTCTTCCAGGGTGAGCTGGAGCACGCACTAGCCACTGAGCTACTCAGTGCCTAGGTGTCAACGGAGTCAGCAGAATCGGAATCGACAGAGGGTCTGCCGAGAACCTGTCAGGGAGGTCCGGCACCTCTAAGCTTCTCCCTATGTACTGTAGCTTTTCCCCAAGAGTTGACGAGCAAATGAAATGACTTTCAGTCTGACCACCTTCCAAGGGTCCCAGGCTCAAAGAAGTCCTCTAGCGACGCCAGGGGACTGTCAGGCGGTTCCTCTCCGGGCAGCGGTAGGCGGCAGGACTCGGGTGACTCGTTGGCTGCCACAAAGTACATCGGCGAACGAACGTCGTCCTGGGTTCGTACAGTACAAGCCCGAGCTCATGCCAGACAACACGGTCATCCCAGACGACTCCCCGAAGTGGTTCCTCAACCGGAGACTGGCCACTGCCACCCGTCTTGCACCAAGGCCGGAGGATCCTCGACGCAGAACGACCTTCTTGGACAAACTCATTCGATCAACGCATACTGCACATTGCGCAATGCAAGGGAAGGGGTATTTGTACACGTACAAGAGTTCCTGAGTGTTCCTCAGACGCTCACTTTTGCGCCAAGCCGAACTCATCCGACAACGAAGATGTCGTGTAAGGGCATGATGTCGCTTTCCAGCGGTGCGGGCGGTTTATGATGCCAACCCGACCCCGACGAGGCTTTGAAGGCACAGTTTTCCCGCTCTCCGTATTTCGGTCATCGGCAGTTTCGCGCTTTCGTGCTCGACACTCAACCCCGTACCTTGTCATCGGTGGAACATGAGCTCCCGCCGCTGTCGCACCGCGAGAGTCTAAGCGAGCCCTGAGACGTTCGTGCGCACCTGAGCTGTCCAAGAAAAAGCAAAATGCACAACAGGAAACGTCATGTTCGTCGTTTTTCTTGCAAGGATCGACTGACGATCGAAGCGTCGGACAGGTCCACCCCCCCGCCAGGCTACTGTAATCCTGCTGTACACACAGCGCGGAAAATGGGACGCCCGTGGGCACAGAGAGGGGTGTTCAGGTTGAGCAGCCAAGCCAAAGCGCAACGGGCGCCCGCTTGCGCTCGCTCGGCTGCCCCTCCCCAGATTCATATAAAAGGAACACCTTGCTTGGTCGGACCTCCTGGCTCCCTTGAACCCAGCTATCCACATCCTTCTCTCATCTTCACAATGCACATCTCATCCCTCCTCACCGTCGCCCTCGTGGCCGCTTCCGGCGCCCTTGCCGCCAACAGCACCAACACCGTCCTTGAGAATGTTAAGTCGCTTGTGAACAAGACATCCAAGGCTTACCAGCTCAGCAGCGCATACACGCTCGCCTCCTCCCTGGGCGACGTCGTCAACGCTCTTGGCAACACCAAGAACCAGACTCTGTTCGCGCCCACCGATGCTGCTTTCGCCGCATTCACCGCTCAGTTCCCTACCGCGTTCGGAGCTCTTTCCGCAAACAGCACCCTCCTAAGCGACGCGCTCCTGTACCACGTCGTCCCCAACGTCACCTTTGTCCCTTCGGGCGCGAAGATGTCGTTCGTCCCCACCGCCAACCCCAACAACTGGATCCAGGTTACCGTCGCTGCTGGCAACGCCGTGACCCTTGCGTTCGACAACGGAACCGCCAAGGTTATTGACTCGATCCCCTCCTCCAACGGTATCATCCACGTCATCGACACGGTCCTTGTCGCGCCCCGCGACGCACCCGCTGTCCTCACCCAGAATGGCCTCGACACCCTTGTCCAGTCCGTTGAAGCCGCAAACCTCACCTCCGCCGTCAGCAACCTGAACAACGCTACCCTCTTCGCCCCCACCGACGCCGCCTTCAAGACCGTCCTCTCCTTTGCCTCCACCAACGGCCTCAACATCTCCGAGAACATGCTCGCCGCCATCCTCAAGTTCCACGTTGTCCCCGGAACCTACTTCTCCACCGACATCATCGCTGCCAAGTCCGTCGAGCTCGCGACCCTCCTGTCCGGTCAGAACATCAACGCCACCTACGATGGATCCAAGGTCACTCTCTCCGGTGACGGAAACACCGCCCTCAAGTTCGCTCCCGCCACCGTCACCAAGGCCAACGTCCTCGTCAACGGAGGTGTCGCGCACATCATCGACGCCGTCATCCTCCCCAACATCACCGTCGCCAACGCTACCGGTGCCGGCGACAACAACGGAACCGACTCGACCGGCGCTGGATCCGCCAAGAATGCTGCTTCCTCCGTCGCCGCTTCCGTTCCCGTCCTGGCCGCCGTCGCCGCCCTCATGGCCCTGGTCATGTAAAGCAATGCCTTGTAATCATTGCCATCTTCCCCCCGTTGCCCTTACTGTTCCCTAGAACCCCCCCATACGTTTAGATAACCTGTGGAGGTTGTTTCCATCCCTTCCCTCCCTTTGCCACGCGTTACCGCCCCATTGTATATTAAACATGAAGGACGTTTTTTTGATCTGAATATGCCTTCGCATTTGTAGCGTGGGACTTTCGATAGCGTTTGCCCAGCCCGACAATGACACACGTACCGTACTACTTACTAGGAGGGCCTCCTCGATGAGAGAGAGCCCAACGACCCCTAAAACTTTATGTCGACTTCTTGCCATTCCGTGCCACTCGAACGGTCCCGCAAGGAGTCCCTATCGTAACAACGCACGGTCCAGGGAGCCATACATGTCCAGAAAGTCGCTTGCCGCAATACCCTCTCCACCCCAGTTTTAGCTACTGTTGTGAAGCAGCACCTCATAGAATTCAAGATGCCTTCAACCCGACGATCTCAGCGCAGCCGGCCCGCTCTGCTTTTCCTACTTCTCGCCTCATGCGCCGGCAAAGCCCTGGCAGATACGGCCTCCGGTGGCACCTGCATTGGCGGACCGATTACAGCCGGAAGTTTCGACGCTTCTCATGACTATTTCGCCGACTCAACCTTGAAAGCCGTTCCAAGTAAGCATTGGGAGAGATTGTCTGCGTGTCAGAAGAAATCGATCTTCAACTCTTCCAACCCCTATGTGTCCTTCCAGCTTACTCGAAGAACTGGGATGTGTCGTATCACGGATATTATAAGAGTGTCACCATCCGCACACCTGGTGCATCCGATGTGGTGTTGACGCTGTATCTTTGCAACGCTACACCGCCCTCTATACCCAGCGTACCAACCGCCCTAAGCGTGCCAGTTACGGGCGTTGCGATCGCAAACACGGACGTCTATGTCGCTGCATTTTTGGAGGTGTGCTCCACGTCACGTCGTTGATGGGGAGGGTAGAGATCACTAGCTAACTTGCGCTGGTTTCCCCTTGCAGCGACTAAGCCAACTTCCGTCCTTACAATACCTTGAAGATACGGCCTCGACTCTGCCTACCTCCCCATGCTTCCTCCAGCAGGTCGCGCAGAATACCACCCGGCTCTACAACAACACGACACCGATGCCGACTGTGGGCGTAGCGTTCGGGACTCAACCTCCCACGCTTGGCGCCCCACAGCTCTCCTTCATTCCAGTCCTGGCGGCCATGCAGGCCGAATCAACGCCTTTGGCGAGAGCCGAGTGGGTCAAGTTCTTTTCCCTCTTTTACAATACCGAGGCGACGGGCTCCAGTGTGTTCGAATCGGGCATCGCCAAACCCTACCTGTGCCAAGCAGCTCGGGCAGCCTCCCTGAAGACCAGCTCCGCACTGTCAGTCGCTTGGGTGGGAACCACGGTGTACGCTGCACCGACCTTCTTTTCCTCAATGGACCCTGATTACACCACTGCGTTGATCAGCGACGCTGGATATACTCCGCTCGTCCTGCCTGCCAACAGCGATCTCGCGACAACGCAGACGCTACTAAAAAACGCTGGGATGTTTATTGAAGCCACGGCAACGGGTTCCTTGACCAACATTTCATGGGTGCAGCTAGCTGCCTCAGTGTACCGTGTTGGAGCGGATAACGTTGATCAATTCCCGTTCGAGAAAGGAGTCAACAGTTTGCTCTTCAAGCCGGACCTCCTGCGAAACAGCCAGGGTTCAGATCGTGAGTTTCTCGGTTCTCCATCCGAACGAGGTGCATGCATGCACGGACTCTTACTTATATCGTTCGGTGTACTCGCAGATTTTGTGTATAACCATTGGGCCGAACCGGAATTCCTCCTGAATGGTATGAAGGTTTCTTGCGCACTGCATCAATGACGTGAGTCCTTATTTGATCTTGGTTTCAGAATTGATTGCCGCTTCCGGCTTCTCCGCGACGCTTACGAACTTCCAGCATACCTGGTTCCGTCCAATCGCGATAGGTAAGCGCAGAACCCCTCTTTCTTCAAACGCTTTGCTGGTTCTGATTAGTATCCTCTTGCGCAGACACTCCCGAGATCACCCTGACGGCCCAGGACTGCGCCGCAACGCCTCAGGTCGCGCCGCCTGGTCGCCGGCTCGTCCTTCCTGCGGGTCTGGACTGTACCAACTTTGTCGTCACCCCAGCACAGTCCGGCACTCGGATCGACAGCGTTGGAGGAGGACCAGGCTCGAGTACCATCGCCACCATCGTGGTAGGCTTGATGCTCGTCGTGGGGATGGTCGGATGGGTGGTGAGGTCGGATATCGCTGCGGTCATCAGGGCGGTCAAGGAGGGGGGGTGGAGGAGCGTGGACTGGAGAGGAGTGGGCAGCGGTGGCGGGGGTGGGAGCGGCGAACCTTGGACGAGGGCAAAGGCGCGAGAGGGAGCCATCGAACTCAATGAAGAGCCTCAATTTTGATTAAGATTATGTTATGAACCGAAGTCAAGCAGCGCCTTAGCCTTGTTGCCGTTGACCTTACTCGTAGAGTCTTGCGAGTGGAGCGTGCTTCTTGGGCAGGCAGCATGTGTCAAACACAGACCAGTTGGCCCCGTGACACTTCGGCTCATCACAGCTTTCCCCCGTTCTCCGCATTCCCAACCGATCTACATTGTACAGCACCATTCCCCACCACAGCACTCGAGCCGCTTCCCGGAACACGATAAACACCTCCGGCAATGACTTCTTCGCACGCAGATGATGTAGACGATCTGGACCTTGATGACTATCTGGACGGTAAAACATCAGCATTCTTGCTCCTGTTCCCGTAACCCTGCCGCTGACATATGCCCTCTCTGCAGACTTCACTGCTCCTATCCCACCAGCAGAGCCGGCGACGGCCGCGGCAGCAGCAGCTCCGGGGGCTTCATCCGATCCCACCTTTGACGGCGACTTCGCGCGCCAGCTGGAGCTCAACATGGCCGAGCTCTTCAAGGAGTCCTTCGGCGACTCGTCCTCTGGCGACGCGGACGCTGACCCATCGACCAACTCAGAGATGTCGGCAGCCATGTCGCAACTCATGTCCACCTTCGCCGACCTCCAACAGCAGCTCCCCACCTCCTCCACCAGTGCAACTTCCACCTCCATCCCTTCCACCACGGCCATCAATACGACGACGCAATCCCCGTCCGTCCCAAAGTCCTTCCAGGACACGGTGGCGCAGACCATGAGCAAACTGCGGTCTTCTTCGGACCAGGTGGAACAGCAGGTCGCGGACGACGCTCGCATGGGTGGGGCTGGAGGCATGAGCGAGGACGCCATGGAGCAGATGATGAAGGAGCTCGAAGGGTTGATGGCCGGTGGGGATTTCGACGGCGTGTTCGGGGGACTCGTGGAACAGCTCATGAGCAGGGAGCTGCTCTACGAGCCCATGAAGGATCTTGCTAGCAAGGTGTGTGTGCGGCCTTGCAATCGTTCGAAAAGGGGTCCAACAAGGGGAATGCTGCATCAGACTTGCCAGACTCATCGCCCACCTTTTTCTTTTTTCCTTTCCTGCAAAAAGTACCCAGCATGGCTGAAGGAGCATGAGTCGAGCCTCTCGGCCGAGGACCTGGCGAGGTACAGGCAGCAACACGCGTACGTTGCCGAGATCCTGGCAGTGTACGACGCCTCTCCGGGACCCGAGACGAGCGACGAGGACCAGAAGCGCGTCACGGATCTGATGCAGAAGGTGATGAAAGCCCCGGACTTTGTGCGTGCCATCTGAGGGCGGTATCTGATCCCTTACGGATCACTTGCAGATGCAAGAGTGCGGGAACCCGCCCGAGGAGATCCTCCAGGAGCTGGCTCCGGGCTTGCAGATGGGGGCGGACGGCATGCCCAAGCTGCCGGGTGCAGCGGGGATGCCCGGCGGGCAAGACTGCAACATCATGTAGCCTTTCTGCGTACGTGACAGACACCCAACTCTCTCTACTTCCACCCTACCGGTCTGTAGTAAGTAGTGGTGCGAAGATCCATCATCATCATCATCACATAGAAACAATCTCTCCCAAAAAAGATCACACGCCGAGAGTATAAGCCACCTCGCGCTGAGAGTGGGGAAGGAACCGAACACGGGTCACGGGCCGCGGGAAGGAGATGGAACGGCAGCGGCAGCGGCAACATCCTCCAACGCGACGATCTGTTCCTGCAGTTCGACCGCGACGACGTCCCTCAGGAGGTCGTCGCACCGTCGTTCCCTGTCCTTGACGGTGAGGTACCTGGAGTGCACCGTTGCGTTGAGCATCTTGAAGTCGTTGAGCAGGAGGGCCTGCTTAAGCTCGGAGGTGAGGGCGAGGAGGGATTGAGCCGAGTTGACGATGTTGGCGGCGCAACCGTGCATGAGTTGACGTTCCTGCGCGATGCGAGCCCGGTCCTTTGGTTCCTGGATGTCGGCGTCCGCTAGCGAGGGTTGACGCATCTACAGGAGGAGAGAAGGTGGGGAGGTGAGCAACGAGCGAAAGGAGGGGTGGAACATGCAGGGTCGCCGAGAGAGAGAGAGAGAGAGAGAGAGAGTACTCACGGTCGCGGCCTCGACGATGTGCTCTACATTGGAGAGGAGGACGTCGATCTCTGTGTCCAGTCGCTTGTTGAGGTCTTCCTCCGTGTACGTCTTCAGAGTCGACATGGCCCAGAACTACCCGCAAGACGACCACCACGGGGAGGGAGCACCTTCTTTTACCGGTACTCGCGGTACTGTGCATCCGAACAGTTCGGACATGGTGACACGGAGTGATACATACTCTGTTCGTCATGAGTCATGAAAGCAAGGTTGTGAAAGCAATCCAGCCGGTGCGACCCGACCCGACCCGACCCGACCCGAAACGGCGAAATCAACCGGGCCGCCCGTGGACATCCGTGTGCAACCGACGAGTTGAGCTCATACGTGTGTGCTACATGTAAGCCTTGCCCATCGATCCCCCTTCCTCCCCATCGTTCAAACCTCGACAAGCAACATCACCAAGCAACCCACTCCCTTTCATATCCTCACCTCTTTCGCATAATCACAATGGTAAGGGCGTGACAGTCTGCGGCGACCGGACACGGATGGTCACGGTTGCTTTCGTCGTCTCTGCATCACTCGGAGATCACTCAGGTCACCTAACGCCATCTTGCTGCCGTACTAGGTCAAAGTAGCAGTCCTCGGAGCAGCTGGCGGAATCGGTCAGCCTCTGTCCCTTCTCATCAAGGGCAACCTCGCAGTCACTGAGCTCGCCCTTTACGATGTCGCTCCCATCGTCGTCGGCGTCGCCGCTGACCTCTCCCACATCAACACTCCCGCAAAGGTCACCGGATACAAGGGCGACGACGAGCTCGAGGGCGCCCTCAAGGGCGCTCACATCGTCGTCATCCCCGCTGGAATCCCACGAAAGCCCGGAATGACCCGCGACGATCTGTTCAAGATCAACGCTGGCATCGTCAAGACCCTGGCCACCGCCGCTGCCAAGTGAGTCGGTCATCCTGATCACGCCAGATGGCAACATCGTGTTGATCTTGTCTTCCTCGTTCCAGGCACTGCCCCAAGGCCTTCATCGCCATCATCTCCAACCCCGTCAACTCGACCGTCCCCATCGCCGCCGAGGTCTTCAAGGCTGCCGGCGTCCACGACCCCAAGCGCATCTTCGGCGTGACCACCCTCGACATCACCCGCGCAAACACGTTCGTCGGAGAGCTCAAGAACGTGGCTCCCCACACCACCACCATCCCCGTCATCGGAGGTCACTCTGGCGTCACCATCATCCCCATCCTCTCCGCTGCCGGCCACTCGTTCACGGACGCTGAGCGGGACGCTCTCACCCAGCGCATCCAGTACGGAGGCGATGAGGTCGTCAAGGCAAAGGACGGAGCGGGCTCCGCGACCCTCTCCATGGCCTACGCAGGCGCCAAGTTCGTCGCCTCCCTTCTCGACGCGAGCGTCGGCAAGAAGTCGGGCGTCAAGGAGTGCACCTTTGTTGCGAGCGACGCCGTGAAGGGCCTCGAGTACTTCTCCACCGTTGTCGAGCTCGGCGTGAGTACCCTGGCAATTCTCATGTCACCCAACAGACCGAAACTTATGTATCCCTTTTCTCTAAGCCTGAGGGAGTAAGCAAGATCCACCCCGTCCCAACTCTCGACGCTCACGAGCAGAAGCTTCTCGACGCCGCGATCCCCGAGCTGAAGGCCAACATCCAGAAGGGCATCGACTTCATCAAGGCTTCTTCCACGTAAGGAGGGGGGCGCATATATACCTTGTTCCATGGCAATCCCGTGACAGAAAGCGTCTGGAAACTAATCGGTCCCTTTCTCTGGCTAGCTAAGTGCTGCGCATCTTTAATGCTGGCGATGCATAGTCTCCGTAACGCCACGTCCCCCCACCTGCTGCTGCTACCACACACGCACTCTCTCCACTTCTGTTTCCTTATGTCTGCTGATAAGGAGACCTTAATTTCTATTTTGTTCGACTCTTTTTTGAGCGGCCGCCCGTCCCGCGACCACCGCTCATCACTTTCTTGACGACCACACCGACTTTTGAGGAAGGGGAACGCGGGGCCGGGTCTGGGGGATTCGGACATGGTTGCGTGTCATCGTCAAAGCGGGCGACCCTCCCTCACAACTGAGGCTGCGCTTCTCCACCCCGGTAAACCACGCAGTCAAGTCTCTGCAGCTTAAAATCTATCATACGGTCATCAGTGGTCTCCTGCGAAGGTTTTGTTCGTCTGACGCCTCGTACGTTCCTAAGGCGGAGCAGACTGAGGCATCAATCGTTGCAGAGCGAGAGCCGCCAACAATTTCGCCAGCTTCCTACGCTCTTCTTTTCGAAAGCGACCCTCACTACGCTCCGAAGGTTTCCATAGCCGGCGTCAGGATTGACGCATCGCCTACCGCCCGTCAACCCGCGCCCGAGGCAGTGTCCTTGATCGATGCGCAGTTTCTGAAGAGCCTGTCGACACAAGAAGGTACGATGGCTGTTTCCCAGCTCGAGGAC
>JADGJA010000698.1:0-12316 GCA_027596035.1 Thoreauomyces humboldtii | reverse complement strand
GCCATGGGCGGGGGTGGTAGGGGTTGTCGTGTCTGCTGCTGTTGCGGGGTCATGGGAGCGACCACCGCGTTGCTCGATCCGTTCGTGGAGGAGACCGCAGCGAGCCCGGGAGTCGTGACGGTCTGTGCGAGCGGATGGGTCCTCGATGTGGTGGGAGGTGCGAGTCCTCCCGACGCACCGGCTGGATCGCTGTACCCGCCCTCGACGGCCATGCCGCCTTCCTTGGCCTGCTGAGCCGCGACCCTTCGCTGTCGCTTTCCCTTCTTCGCCCGCTTCTTCGGCATGCCACCGTTCCTGTTCATCGTGACGTCGGCGTGGACGCTCAGTATGTAGAGCATGAGGTTGCTGATGAGGACCTGCTGGGCGAGGGGTCGCCTGTGTTCCGCTAGCTTGATGTGAGATATCCTGTACACGTACTTTTCATCGTCGAGGCGCAATCGACCCGGTCCCAGTCCCAACGGGGACGAGTCCTGTGGGTACGGGTCCCAAGATGCATCGTCGTCCCCACTGCTGCCCGAGGTCGTAACGGTCGAGTCGGCGGACAGAGATCGGGAGTGTTTGCCGACGGTCCCCCCGGAGGTGAGGTGTGGTCGCTTGTTCAGGAAGCCGAGCCAGTTCCAGGACTTGCCGTCCTTGTGCTTCGTCTTCTTGTTCTTGCCCTTCGGCGGTGTCTCCAGGGTCGGAACTGGTGTCGATGGTCGTGGAGTGCCGGACCCGTCGTCGTCCTTCGGGTCCCTGCCTTCCTTGGCAACGACATTCTCGTCATCGCCCAACGCGGCGACAAGGGTCGACGGTCCCTCACCCACCGGACTGGGAGGCCCATTCGATCCCACCGCCACGGCGAATCCTTCCGTATCGTCACGCTCCTCTTCCTCCTTTGACGCATCCGAGAGACTACCGCTAGGACGTGGCAGTTCCACTGGCGTTATGCCCATGAACGAGAAAGGTCGATCAGGCTTGAGTCCGTCAGCGACGTTCGGTCCGCTGGCGGCTGCGTTCGCCGCCATGGCGGCCTCGCCCTCTTGAATGATCTGCGAGCGACGACTCGCCCGTCTCTTCTTCATTGCCTTCTTCGACTGTCGTCGACCGGCGGTAGGACCCTTCTCAGCGACCTGGTCGAGCTCCTCGTCCTCCTTGTCCACGTCCGCCACGCCCTGGACGGAAGAAGAATCGCTCCGCTTTCTACCGTTGAGCTCCTGCGAGCCCCGAGAAGTGGACGGACGCTTCGGACGGATGTTTCGTGATCGCTTGAGAGGGGGCAAGCCCTTGCCAACCTTCGGAGTGCTCTGCGGGGTGCCACCCACCGTCCGACTTCGCACGATGTTCTCAGGCTCCATGTAGTCCTCGGCGTTGTCGGGAGTGATCATGATGTGACGTTCCACGAACGATTTTGACCTTCTCAGCGGCTTCTTGCCGGACTGGAAGGCCGAAGTCTCCGAGGAGATCGTATCCGAGTCGGAGATCCATTTCGTAAAGTCGCTGGGATGGAGTTCGGGGTGGAGATGAGCGGGTACCCAGAAGAGATGGGATGGATCGTCCGTCTCGATGGTGGCTCCTGCGATTCCCACGACGGGCTTGACGGCCGGCGATAGAACTTCGGGTATCACCGTCTCCCCGTTCGAGTTGCTGGACCGCGAGGATCGCGCCGTGGACTTTCTCCGGACGGCCAAGGCGTCTTCTGTCACTTGGGAAACCTCTTCTTCCGGTGTCGGCTTTTTACCAGGGGCCCGGTCCTCCTCGGCAGCAGGCGCCACTGCGGACGCCGCCGGGAACCGGAATGATGCTTCTGGGACTGGGCTGGCCGCTGGCCGGGAAGTTGCGTGGTCAGCATCGAAGGAAGCCATGGCTTGAACCGCCCAGCGGGAGCCAATGTCGGGAGAGGGAATGGCTTCCCCTGGCGAGGTGTTGGAAGAGGAAGGTGCGGGTATAATGGCATTGGAAGCGCGAGGTGCTTCGTGCAAGGCGGTCCAGCCCCAGTTTCCCGATACGGCAGCGATGTCAGGGAGATGTGAAGGTCCGGGTCGTTGGCTCTCGGTGACCGTTGCGATGGGAAAGACGGGAAGAAGCGTCGGCGGAGGCAATGTGATCGTGGTTCCAGGCTGAGTGGGAGATGTAGGAGATGGTGATGGCGAGGGAAGAGGGGTCGGTTCCGAGTGTTCTGAAGCTTCCTCCATTTCTTGAGGAGCGTCCGGGGCCGCGAGATCCACTGAGGCGATCGAAGGTCGCTTCTGGAGCACGGACGGAGACGATGCGAGGGAGTCGGTCGATGCAGCCAGGTCCGTCTTGCTGCCATTCTTCTTCCTTCCCCGAAGACCAGAGAAGATTCCCCGCTTGACTCTGGCGAAGCTGCTCATGCTACTGACGCTGGCGTTGCTCCTCAGCGAGACCCGGTCCGAGTCGACTGCGGTGGGCGAGGGCGACGGGTCCGTAGGCGTGGGCGTGAGAGTCTGAGCGGCTGCCGCTGCTGCTGTTGGCGAGGCGTGTGGAGGTGTTCCGCGAGCGGCCACCCCTGACGAAGCAAGCTTTCCTGTCCCTGGCGCCGAAGGGGGGGTCCCTTTTCCTGCCCCGGCCGCCTTCTTGTTGGAGAAGAGAAAGTGCATGACCTTTCCGGAGAAACGACGCTGAAGTTCCGGGGACCCGTCGGACGGGCCCGCGACGGTGGCAGGGTTCGTTGAGAAGGAGTGGGAGGCGGTTGGAAATGTCGGCGGTGGTGGAAGAGGAGGACGAGAGAAGCCGGCAGCCGCGGCGGCGGACGACTCGGGTGGCCGTTGCTGCTGCTGGTGCTGCTGGTTTGGACCTCTAGCCAGGGTGGAAGGATGACTCTGGGGAGGTCGGGCAAAGAGACTGGAGAGTTCGGGAGCCGAGGGAGTCTGCGAGAGTCGACGCTCCCGGGAAGGCATGGCTTTTGGACTCTCTCTCTCTCTCTCTCTCTCTGTCTCTATATCTCTTCCACTGCGCGGTGAGGAGTGTGCAGGTGAGGACGGTGCGAGTACTGTATACTACTGTAAAGAGAAACTGGGGCGAGTGTGAAGAAGGGCAGGAACCGCAGGCACGCACGCACACACGGAGGAAACGAGTACCGGTAAGAGAAGAGTGTGAGAGAGACGGAGAGACAGGAGACAGGTGAGCGCATACCTGGTATTCCCCCCTTTCGTTTCGCAAAAGCCAAAGAGACTCGCCTCTGCCTCCCACTTCCGAACCAACCACCCCATCCGCACAACCATGCAGCAGGCCCCAGCAATAGAAACTGAAGCAGACTCTCGTGCTGCGCTCCAAGATCCATCACCGCTACCGCTGTCCGATGACTTCCTGGACAAACTGGTCGCCGGAACTCCCCTTTCGGCCGACGAAGGCGCGGCGGCGCAACTGTTCATGGAATTCATGCTCAAGTACCGGCTGCCCTCGGAACAGTTTGTGAAATGTCGAGGTCAGTATCACTACTGTCAAGAGCGGTCAAACCTGGCTGGTCTGCATGATGTCTAACACGGTTTACATCAAAAACTGGGCAGCTTCGCTCAAGACATCCTTCTGCGAGCTTGACATGAAGCATGTGCGAGCGGTCTGCATCCCGCATATGAAACTTGCCGTGCCACAGTATCGGATGCCTTTGTCGACCGTGTCCTGCAGCGCATGCGAGACGTCGAGTTGACGAATAGGCCGCTTGCTGACATCACGAAAGCAGCCCAGCTGGTGCACTGGATGGGTACAGTAAGTTTGAACCAAGCTTCTGAATACGGAATCACAGCACACCGAGACTGACTTCAATCTTCAAGATCACGACGGAAGTGGCGAGACACTTCGACGGAGCCTTGCGGAATGAGGCCGAGAAGTCTATGCGTGGGGAGTTTTCACATGGCCAGGTCGAGTTTGTGTGGGTTGCGTTCCAAATGTGCGTTGTGGTCATTCTGGAGATGAAGCGGAAGGGGCTCGACGCCGAGAACTACGCGCAGCTGATGGGCGAGCTGGAAGGTACGTTAGGTCGCGTAGCAGGGGGACCAAAAAGAGGCTGACTCGTAACTAAAAAAGAGACTTTACAGCCGCCGCCTTCACCAACGCCATGCACGGAACCACGGTAGACGTGATTCTCGGCCTCATGGCCAACAAAGACGGATGGCTCTTCATGAACTACGATGCAAACACCAACGAGTTTGCGATGTCGTCCACCCTGCAAATTGACGCCCACAACTCCAGCACCAAGCTCCAAAACCGCGTGACTGCGGTGTGCCTCATGTGGAGCATGTTTCTGCAGGGATATTGCAACGCCGTGGTTGCAATGCAGAGGCGGAGTGTGGCCACAGTACGTCCTCTTTGAGTCTTTCTTCGTGGGTTTACCAAGCGTCTAACAACTTAAACCAGCAAGATCAAATGGAAAAGGAGATCCAAGCGGTCGGAGGGAAGCGTAGGCGTTTAGATCAGTCGCTCGAAGAGCAGCTTTCAGAACGGAAGGCCATCGGAGCAAAATGGTCTCGGGTGGGTACCCCGGCCAATCAAGCAAAGCTCACTCACGGCTGCAGCGGCCGATACAAACGAGAAGTTCGACGAAGCCATTGCGCTGCTTCGACAAAGGTATGCAACTGTCTTCAAAGATGTGCTTAGACGCAGTGGTTGTTAACTTTTCTGTGACAGCATCGCAAGCATCACAGAGCTTTACACGAAGCCATTCGACATATACGCTATCTGGACACAGCACCGGGATCAGATGCCCAAAAGGCGCGGCAACTTCGACTAACCGACTTTACCGGTTTAGTCTTGAAACCATCTACCTCATCGCCCTATTGATAACCTTTCGCTGGTTGGGCCACTTGATGAGAGACGTCTGAGAGACGTCTCTGGCCCACAAGCAGCGAAAGGTTATCAATAGGGCGATGATAACCCTGTTCTCCAGCAGACCCTGTTCTCCAGCAGCTGAGTCAGATTTACCAGGATGACGGCCCTGGGGGCCGGACCCTGTCCGGCCGATTGATCGAGGCCGGCTGGTGGTGCTTGGGACCAGGCAACCGGCCAGCCACCGGGACCCCTTGTCCCAGTGCTCGGTAGAACCTTTTGGGAGGTTGAAGCAGCAGCCGTCACAGTCTCGTCCATTTTGTGTTGTCACCGTCTCGTCTCTCTCTCTGCCTGCAGAAAAGGGACAGATGAGGAGCTGCGCCACGCAGAGAGTTGCTGAGAGCTGAAGGCGCGAGACGGTGAGATCGACTCGTGCGGTTCGTACGGGGGTCCCCGCAAGAACTCCCCCCAATGTACACCCTCTTCACCGGGCTGTACAAGCAGTGGACGCAGAAGGAGGAATACTACGTCATCATCCTCGGGCTGGACAATGCCGGAAAGACGGTCAGTTTGCCCACCCGTGCAGCCAAGTCAAATTCCAGTCCAACGGCCTCTTTCTGACGTTCGTCCAAAACAAACCTGCCAGTGCAGACGCTTCTGGAGAAGATAAAGTCGACGTACTCGGGTGTCGCGGGTCTTCCACCAGAGAAGATCGCTCCTACCGTCGGTCTGAATGGTGCGCGAAAGCTTGCTTCCAAAACGTTGCGAGGTTTCTCGCGCCCTGTGTGAGATCGGAGAGAGTGGCTTACTATGTGGAATTTTTTCGTTCGCGAAACCACCCGTCCTTTTAGTTGGAAAGGTCGACGTTCAGAGTCTACGACTGAACTTCTGGGATCTCGGCGGTCAGAAAGAACTCCACAGCATCTGGGAAAAGTACTACACGGAATGTCACGCCATCGTGTTCGTCGTGGACGGGACCGATAAGGAGCGCGTCGAGGACGTCAAGGCCGCGTTCGAGAACGTGATGACGAGTGATACGGTCGAGGGCGTGCCCGTGCTCATGCTGGCCAACAAGCAGGACGTGCCGAACGGTGGACTGAGCGTCCAGGACATCAAGGAGATATTCAACCCCATCGCTTTGCAGCTCGGTGCGAGGGACAGCAAGGTTCTTCCTGTCTCCGCTCTCAAGGGGTAACGTTTTTCTTGTCCCCCCTTCTCCGGCGGCGCCGAATCATGGCCCTGACGCGTGTCGAATCTTCCCCCAGGGATGGAGTGAGGGAAGCGGTCGAGTGGCTGCTTCTGAGGTTGCAGAGGAACAAGGTGAACCGGCCACCGATATTTCGTACTTAGAGAGTTATCCTTCGGCATCCCTTCTGTAAATATCTGAGCGTTTCGGCTGGCTGGCCGTGGCGGCGGTCGGTCGTCATTATACCTGTGGTTCTCAAGGACGGTTGTGGTCAGTTTGGTCTCGACGTTCCCCAAGATGGCATTCTTCTGGTTTCGCTTTAGTCAAAGTCAGGTAGTGTCAGAATGACTGCTGATGGGCGTCATTCACCCGCACAAGGGGACCATGTGTATGTTCACCACCGATTCGACCAGAATTCCTGTCTGTGCGTGATGCAGAAACAGAATACGTCTAACATTGTATGAAATGAGATGAGATGCCAGCTACAGATGATGAAAAAACCCCCGTGGGTGATAGGTTGGAGGGAACATTGCACGTCCCTCTTACGCCTTGGCACCCGCCAACCTCTTCTCCACGTCCTTCCAAAGCGGGATGCCCGGCATGGCACCCTCCGTCTCGCAAGCCATCCCGCCCGCCGCACAGCCAGCCTGCAGTGCCCTGTCCACCCACTCGGAATCCTTCCAGGCGTCGGGACCCGCCTCCTGGACGCCCTTGACGAGGGTGGCGACGAGGAACCCGACGAACGTGTCGCCGGCTCCCGTCGTGTCCACGGGGTTGACGCCCGAAAGAGCGGGGAACCGCTTGGACACGACTCCCGTCTGTCCCGTGGGAGGACGGAGCGTCACGAGTGCGCCCTTGGATCCGAGCGTCACGACCACCATCCGGAGGGACGGGAAGCTCTTGAGGAGACTGGAGGATGCCTCTGCGGGTGAGGAGGAGTCTGATGAGGATGGGGTGGCGGCTGTCGATGACGAGTGGATTTGACCGGCGATGGACGCGGCTTCGCTGTCGTTGAGGACGAGGATGTGGGCGTGTTCCAGGTTGATCCTCTTCACAAAGTCGGAAGGACAGGGTGCGGGGTTCACGACCACGACGAGTCCTACAGTTGTGGGAAAAGGTGAATTGGCATCGAAGTCCGTGATGTGAGGTGACGGGGACGACTCTCTTACCCTTCTCACGTGCTCCCTTCAGGACGTGATTGGCAGCGTCCATGTTGATCTCGTTCTGCAGGACGATCCAGTCACCGGCCTCGAAGGCAGCGAGGGCCCTGTCGGCGTCCTCGAGCGAGATGGCGTGGTTGGTCCCGGGAAGCAGCACGATGGCGTTGTCGTTGCTGGCCGTGCTGACCTGGATGATGGCACGGCCGCTGGGCTGGGAGAGGAGAGACGAAGAACTTGCGATGAGAAGGGGGGTTCCTCCATGATGGGAGATGGTAAAGAACAAGAGAGAGGTACCTTGTGTTCATCGACGGTCAGCAGCTCCGTCCTCACGCCGTGCTTGTTCATGAGGTCGGAGACCCACACACCGTCCTTTCCGATCCTTCCAGCATGGTGAACCTCGACGCCTGCCTGTAAGAGGGACAGACGATTCAGCTTCACAAACGACTCGCTCTCTCTCTCCTCTTGTCCTCTCCGTCTCTGTAGGACGTTACGTTTGCGAGAGCCACGCTCTGGTTGGCACCTTTCCCTCCAGCGTGGACAGTGTAGGCCGTGGAGGAGATGGTCTCCCCTGTCTTGACTATGTCAGGGACCACGAAGACGTCGTCGACGTTGACTGATCCGAAGCAGAGGACCTTGGGCATGACTGAACGAACAACGACGGGAGCAGTTGGTGGGGGATTGCTTTGCCGTGAACCTTTTTTCTGGAGGAGGGTTGGTTGTGGTCTGTCCGTCTCCACCAACCCCCAACCCAACCCCAACCAACGCGCGTGACTACTACTCGTTGGCTGTGCAGGTTGATGTCGAGTCGAGCCAAAGCAAGGACTGCGCCACCACCCACCCTCCTCCTTCGACGTGACAACATGACCTGGACCTTGGCATCGCGGCATCTCCAAACACCAACGCTTGAACCCCAGCACGATGAGCGAGTACACAATCATCTCACCAGTAAACGGAAAGGCCCATGCTACCGTAAAACTCTCGTCGGAGGCTCAGGCAAAGGAGGCCGTGGGCAGAGCTGCAGCAGCATTCCCAAAGTGGCGGGCAACCCCTCTGGCAACCCGCATCCAACTCGTTGCAAAGTTTGTCGATGCCTTCGTCGCAAGGAAAGACGAGCTCGCAGAGGAACTCTCATGGCTCATGGGCAGGTAGGGCTAGCAAAGATGCTTCCCCCAGGACCGAGGCTTTGACGTACATTCCCCCTATCCCTCAGGCCAAAGTCCCAGACTCCCGGAGAGATCCGCGGATTCGAGGAACGCGCTCGTCACATGATCTCCATCGCGGAAGGATCCCTCAAGGACGTTCCAGCCCTTCCAAAGAAGGACGGCTTCCACCGGTTCATCCGTCGTGAACCCCTCGGACTCGTGTTCGTCATTGCGGCATGGAACTATCCCTACCTGATCGCTGTCAACGGCGTCGTGCCCGCTCTCCTGGCGGGCAACACCGTCATCCTGAAGCAGGCACCTCAGACGTTCCCGTGTGCTGAACGCTTCGGTGCCGCCTTCGAGGAGGCCGGACTGCCCACCGGCGTGTTCCAGTTCCTCCACGTGGACCACGACGTGGCCGCCTCCATCATCCGCAACCCGTCCGTCGCGCACGTCCTCTTCACCGGATCCGTTCGCGGCGGCAGAGAGGTCGCCAAGATCGCGGCGGAGAGGTTCATCGGGGTGGGGCTGGAGCTGGGAGGAAAGGACGCCGCTTACGTCCGACGGGACGCCGACGTGGACAACGCTGCCGAGAACCTGGTAGACGGTGCAATGTTCAACTCGGGACAGAGCTGCTGTGGGATCGAGCGCGTCTACGTGCATGAGGAGATCCATGACGCGTTGGTACAGAAGATGGTCGAGGTTGCAAAGGTGCGGCGAAGACGTCTTGCCTGTTTGATCAGGCATTCAGATACCCTGCGGTGAGTTTGGCTGACGCGGAAGTTCCTCGGCAGGCCTACAAGCTCGGAGATCCACTGTCTTCGGACACGAACCTTGGACCCCTCGTTCGCACGGAATCCGCCGACCTCGTACGCGCACACGTCAAGGATGCCCGTGAGTTTATCGGAGCCGCACAGAACCAGCGCTGCACTCGACTTCCTGCTGCTGACGTGTCCTTCTCAGTCTCGAAAGGTGCAAAGGCGCATCTTGAGGAGACCTCGTTCACCGCATCAAAGGTCGGAAGCTCGACCTTCACCTTCACCATACCGTCAAAACCACATCCCATACTTACACACATCAAATCCCCTATCCATGTAGATCGGCACACCGTACCTAGCGCCCCAAATCCTAACCGACGTCACGCACTCGATGCGAGTGATGACTGAAGAATCCTTCGGTCCCGTCGTCGGCATCATGCGAGTCCGAGACGACGCCCACGCCCTCTCCCTCATCAACGACTCGGACTTTGGTCTGACGGCATCCATCTGGACAAAGGACGCAAAGGTCGCTGCCGAACTGGCAGACGAGATCCAGACAGGGACCGTGTTCCTGAACCGGTGCGATTATCTGGATCCGGCGCTTCCGTGGACGGGTGTCAAGGATTCGGGACGTGGGGTTACGCTTTCGGCTATCGGGTATGACGCCGGACGCTGGTGTGGGAAGGGTTTGGAGGTGCGTGGGATGGGACACTTACCTTGAAACCTTTGTTTCTCCATAAGATTCGACCATCTGACGCGGCCCAAGAGCTTCCACTTTAGAGTGTAGAGTATGGACGGGGTTTGTTTAAGCCCGATAGTCCTTCTAATGCAGTCGCCGGGGCGGTATGCACCCGTACGCTGAGCCAATCGTGCATATCCTGATCGAGGAGACTGGATAACCCCTAGGATCCAGACATCCGAATCGTCGCATTCTGATAGGCATTATGCTTGTAGGGCGCTCTTGGCAGAATCGGCTGGCAATGAGGTGTTTTATGCTGATGAGATGCGCAGTCGTTTCTTTTTCTGTCGTCAAAGCTGCGTTTCAGAATCTTCCCCAGTCGACCATCTTCTCTCGCACCTCAGTACACTCATCCACTCATACACTCATACACGACATACCTTCACGATTCCTTATCCAAGCAGAGTGCCGAAGGTTGAATCATCTCAGGCATAGTCCGTGCGTCTCACCACCAATCCACAAGAAATGAGCAGCACCACGAACACAGGTGACTCTGCCCGCCAGCAGACCCTCGGCATCCTCGGTGGCGGTCAGCTAGGAAGGATGATGGTGGAGGCTGCCAACCGGTTAGGCGTCAAGGTCCTCATCCTCGACGCCGAAAACAACCCAGCGACCGACCTCTGCGCCACGACCCCAGGCCACGTCGTCGGAAACTTCAGGGACCCCGCCTCCATCGACGTCCTGGCCCAACGTTGCGACGTGCTGACCGTCGAGATCGAGCACGTGGACGCCGACGCCCTGGAGGAGGCAGGAAGGAAGCATGCTTGTCAGGTCCATCCTTCCGCTGACCTCGTCCGAGTCATTCAGGACAAGTTCGTGCAGAAATGTCGGTTGGAGGAATCCAACATCCCTTTGGCTCCCTACGTGGATCTGGAACCGGGAAGCGAGGCGGAAGGCATCCGTGCTGCAGCTTTCGGCTTCCCTGTCATGCTCAAGACGAAGACCATGGCTTACGACGGACGAGGGAACAGGGTTGTGAAGACGGAGGCGGACGTGGCAGACGCGGTAGCGTCCCTCGGGGGAGGGGCAGTCAAGGGTGGACCTGCAGTCTACTTGGAGAAGATGGTACCCTTCGTCAAGGAGGTGGCCGTCATGGTGGCGAGGTCGAGGGACGGGGAGATTGTCAGTTATCCTTGCGTGGAGACCATCCAGAAGGACAACATCTGTCACGTCGCCATCGCGCCTGCCCGAATAGACGGTGACATCCAACGACGCGCGAGGAAGATCGCCGAAGATGCCATCGCTGGTCTCAAGGGAGTAGGCATCTTCGGGGTCGAGATGTTCCTGCTGGACAGTGGCGAACTCCTTCTCAACGAGATCGCACCGAGACCTCACAACTCGGGTCACTACGCCACCGAAGCCTGCCACACATCGCAGTTCGAACAGCATCTTCGATGCGTCCTAGGTCTTCCTTTGGGAAGTCCAGACCTCAAGGTTCCCGTGGCGGGCATGGTCAACGTCCTAGGCGTCGCGCAAGGCATGGAGGCCACCCTTGCTCCCTGCACAAGGTCCCTGGCGGTACCGGGCGCCACCGTGCACATGTACGGGAAGAAGGAATCGAGAGCGGGCAGAAAGATGGGACACATCACCGTGGTGGCCCAAACCATGCGATCCCTCCTCGACCGTCTCGACACGATCCTTTCCGACCCGACCTCATCCCTCTCCGACCGACCGGTCGGGACCCCCTCCAAGCTCCACCAGACCCCCGAGGTCGGCATCATCATGGGGTCCGACTCGGACCTACCCACCCTGAAGGCCGCGGCCGAGATCCTGACCCGCTTCAAGGTGACCTTCGAGGTGACGATCGTGTCGGCCCACCGGACCCCGGACCGTCTGGTCGCCTACGCGCGGACGGCCCACGCCCGGGGACTCAAGGTGGTGATCGCCGCGGCGGGGGGCGCGGCCCACCTGCCGGGGATGGTCGCCGCCATCACGCCGCTTCCGGTCATCGGGGTGCCCGTCGCCCTCAAGGTCCTCGACGGCATGGACTCGTTGCTCTCGATCGTCCAGATGCCGAGGGGCGTGCCCGTCGCCACCGTGGCCATCAACAACAGCACGAACGCGGCCCTGTTGGCGGTCAGGATCCTGGGCGCCGGCGTGCCCGAGTACAGGGATCGCATGGCAGCGTACCTCAAGGAGCAGGAGGGGGAGGTCCTGGGAAAGGTCGACAGACTGGAGAGCGTCGGGTGGGAGAAGTACTGATGGGGAGACGGGATCGCGTTTCGGTGCCATCTGTTTCTTCTTCGTTTTCTTTTCATCTGTCAGCCATTGTTATTCATCGAAAACAAAGATCACCCTGCGAACGATGAAAAGGCCTGGCTACCGCGAGATGGACCAGAGGCTGGAAGTAGTCACCACGGCGGCAAGCTCGCGGCAAGGGCGGCAACCTACAAGGATAGGCTGTCCGTGGGCTTCGTGCAGCTGAGAAACTGAGAGTCTAGGGGTACCAGACGGCAAAGATTTCAGACGGCAGAACACCGGCGAATCCTTGCAATGACAGCGAGGATGTGGCTGTGGTTTGCGACAATTATTAGATGCACGATTCATGTTGATTTCTGCTTTGCGTC
>JADGJA010000697.1:0-12324 GCA_027596035.1 Thoreauomyces humboldtii | reverse complement strand
TTGCGCTTCTCAACGAATCTTTACACCCAGCTTCTACTGCCTCTATCCAAGACTTGTTCTTCGACGGGGGACTCTTGGTTGGACAGCTCCCGGAGCCTGAGGCGCGTGCTGCACCGAGTGAGTCATCATGCCCGGGTCACTTTCCCATGGCGCCGAGGCATTTCCCTAGAAGGCCTTGCTGCACCGGCCGTGTCTTGCCTCGGAATGGACGATCGGATATACGATGTTATCGTAGTTGGTGCCGGGCTTGCTGGCCTGACTGCGGCTCGCCGTTGCACAGAGGCCGGGCTGGATGCTCTCGTTGTCGAAGCACGAGACAGAGTTGGAGGGAGGACCATGTCTGGGGATCTGGGAGATCATCGTAGCGACATGGGTGGTTCCTGGTATGACTTCCTGCGTCTCCCTGACCTTGCTCAGCGCTTTGAAATGGTGACGGTCTGGCCCCCTTTTTTCAGGGTAAACACAGATACCCAACCGTCCGTGGCAGCTCTTCTGAAAGAGCTAGGATTGTCCGTGTTTCCACAATACCACGAGGGACGCTCGGTCATTCAGCTGGAGGCAGCCAGCTCCGTACGGACGTATTCCGGGGATATCCCTTCCCTTTCAATCTCTTCTCTACTGGACGTGCACCGGGCCATCTCGAGTATTGAGCGAAAGTGTCGCACGGTGCCCACTGATGATCCCATGAAGGTGAGCAGCCGAGAAACAGGAGTTCTCTTCGATCTCTGAGGTCTTTGGCTACTGCTCGATGCTAAATCTCCCGACAGGCGAAATCCGCTTACAAGTGGGATGCAATTACTCTGGCTGAATGGGGTCGACGCACTCTTTGGACACGGGAAGCGAAGATGATGTTCGACATCGGTATCGACATGTTTCTCGCGTAGGACCCGTCATACCCCTTCAGCTGAAACCTGTTCATTCAGCCGTGCGCACCGTCCTGGGCGTGGAGAGCGAAGACATCTCTTTCCTGTGGTTCCTATTCTATTGTCACGCCGGGAAGGGCATGGGATCTCTTCTGGAAGTCAAGGGGGCGCAAAAGCAGCGTTTGCATGCCGGCACACAGGCTATCTCGGAAAAGATGGCAGAAGAGCTCACGCAGTCACGTGTGGTTCTGTCATCCGCTGTGCAGGCCATCGATCAGACTTCTGATGATGGAACGATCAGGATCTTTACCAACGGTAACGTGTTGTCTTGTGTGCATTAGCTGATACTGGTCGCCAATGCTCTACCTTTATCTGTTATTTTAGCTTCCAGAAACCCGTATAAAGCAAGGGCAGTCATCTTCTCCGCTCCACCTTCACAGTACGCTCGAATAAAGTGGACGCCTGCTCTTCCAGCATCCAAACTACAGTTCTTTCAGAAAAGCGGTGCCATGGGGTACTACACAAAGGTTGAAGGAAGCGGTCATTTGAATCTGCTCTCGTTCTGGCCCGAGTTGACCGTTCCTTCCGCGCACAGGCAGTGTGTCGCTACGCGACGCCTTGGTGGCGTGAGAAGGGTCTAAGCGGAGAGATGATATCCTGGGCTGGGCCAATCAGCCTTGTCTTCGATACATCGAATAAGGACGGGTCTGCTGCTTGCCTTACCTCGTTTCTTTTGAGGTGGGTCGGGAAGACGCTGCCTACCCATGCTCATTTCGTTTCATCACTGAGATCGCTCTTTTTTGCTAGTCACACCGGACGGACGTGGTCCGAAGAACCTGCGTCCACGCGCCGCGATCAGGTCCTGACTCACCTCCGTACCCTGACGGGAGACGACGAGCGAGCCCTGCATCCTACCGAGTACCTGGAGCAGGATTGGAGTCGAGAGGAGTACATCGCTGGATGTCCCGTCGCGTCGATGGCCGCGGGACTTCTCACGTCCTTTGGCGACGAGATCCGTCGACCGCTCGGCAGAGTGCATTTCGCTGGCACGGAGACGGCCACCGAATGGTGCGGATACATGGACGGAGCCGTCGGTTCGGGGGTTCGAGCAGCACGGGAAGTCGTGAATGTTTTAAAAGGTGTTGGTCCAGACAACCCCAAGCTGGGCAAGGCAGAGTCTCGTGAGACCAGGAGGAAAGGGGCGGTGTCGGTCTCGTTTGGATGGACGCCGTGGTTTCTTGGCATCGGCGTATTCGTTGTAGCCTATTTCGCTGAGAGCACGATGAGGACACGTAGTGACGTGTGATGGTGAGATGCCTGAGACCCTCGGACAGGTGCGTTTCAATCTGTAATCGCGAGGAGACCCACGGATTTTGATTCGCTCCCTTTAGGTATGAGGTCAACTATACGTTAGTCAAGCTTGGGTGTCAGTGAGCGTTACGTGCTGTAGTCGACCATCACAGCGTGTTCAGTCGTTCTCTCCCTTGGCTGCCGCGAAGGCGGAGCCGCCAGTTCTGTTTCATTTTGGAGTCTCACTAGGCTAAGGAGGATGCACTCTCATATCGAGCTCGACTGCGCACGAATTGCCGCGACATGATATAGTCCTCGATCCGCTCCTAAAAGATCCGGCGTAACCCATTCACACATCGCTGCTGAACACGACACTTTCGAGCGGAGGACAAGGCTGAGGGCATGGCAGCCTTTTGCGATTATGCACCATACGAGCAGAAAACAAGGCGTGTGCATGTAGATTGCTAGTCCTCCATATGCGAATTAGTCGACTGCTTGGAGGACTCCACTGTCACGGCATATCTGTGTGAGATGCCAGAACATTAAATTATGCACCGATTGAAACAAAAATAACACACGGGACATTTCGCCGTTGAACAGCGATAATGAGATTCCACCTGGCGGCGATGTCCTTTTCAGGATGCTATTACTCCACCGTGGCTGGGAGCAATCCTTCGAGCTCCAAGAAACTGCGAAAAGAAATAGCAAATCAGGAAGTCTGGTATGTGGGCGAGCCCAAAATCCGGCCCACTCACTTTTTTTCGATCTTGAGATACTCGGCCTCAGCTTTCTCTTCTTCGTCGGTGGACAGGACACCACCGTTTGCTCCTCCCGAGCCGCTTCGAAGAGTCCGTCCAGCGGACAAAGGTCGCGCGCTACCTGGTGGAGGTGCGACCGCTGCCACCGGTGTTTGCGGCGCAGCAGCAGCAGCAGCAGCGGCGGCGGTGGCATCGTCTTCCTTCCTGACTCCCTTTGCAGCGCTGGCTTCCAGCACAGCCTGCTCGAACGCGCCCCGTTCCTTGACGCGAAATTCCTTGCGGTTCTTGACATACCCAAGACGACGGACCTCGCGGTCGAAGAAGGAGCGGACAAACGCTTTCTGTTGAGAGACGAAGGAAGGCGATGCTTAGCTTAAATTGTCGCTCTGCTCTCCAAAAACGCTGTGCGGCTGCGAGGTCCAAACCTCGTTCTTCCCGGGTTTCGTCAAGTTCCGAGGAACTTCCAGGATGTGCAGCGTGCCTTCATCGTCCCCCGCGGCGATGAATTGGTTGTGCGAGAGGCTCTTGCCGGGATACTGTCTTATGCTCATGTAGCTCACCGCCGTTCCCGAGATGTTCTGGACTGACGACGGCGAGTGGGATCGGTCGAGTAGGTCCCACACTTCGACAGATCCATCGTACTTCGAAATGTAAAAGACCCCCGGACGTGTCGGAGACCAGCGACCGCAGATGGCATAACTGGAGGCCGGGGCCGAAGAGAGGAGTGGTCCTGTCTGTATATCGACGACGCGGTTGGTAAGCGGTTGGTGGAAAGATTTATTGCAGTGGCGAACTGGGCTTACCGTTACGCCTTCTCGCCATATGTGGAAGGACCAGCCTCCAACGCTAAGGAGAATGTCGGGGAAGAACGGGGATCGATGAAGGTCTGACATGGCGCCAAAGTGGTAATTTGCCGCATGTTCCACTCTTGACGCTATCCGCGAGAATGGGGAACGGAGGTTTAATTGCCACACCTCCGGACATCGCTGAATCATCAAAGGCGGCGTACCTTTCTCCTCACTGGCCTTCTCCGCAATCCAGTCGGCGTAAATAAGGTCCCCTTCTTCTGTCGCGCAGAAGAACATGGAACTGAAGGCTTCGGCACCCAATGCGGCCGCGGCGGCGGCGCCTGTGGGTGGAGTCTTCCGTTCACCCGCATCGGGAACAGATGCAGCCGCAGCTGCGGCATTGCTTGTAGCAGCCTCCGCTCCTAAAGTCGAAGCAATGTTAATCTGCTTGGCAGCAACATGGAAGGGTGGTTTTTAACTTTACCTTCGCCCCGCTTTTCCGGTTGTGTGCGCTTGATGCTGACCTTAGTCAGACTGTAATCAAACGTGTTATCCATTGCGCTCAGCGGCACCTGTCGGGTAATGGTTCCGTCAGTACAATCAGCCAAAGGTAAGTCAATAGACGCTACCTACCCTCAGGAATGGCCGCCACACAAGGTCAAGCGCTTTGAGCTCTTTCTTGAACCGTGTGTCCCAAAATGCCACCTGTCCGTCCGTGGAACACGTCACCAGCTCCCGATGTCCGTTCTGACCGTTTTCCGCGGGCTCTCCGTTATGACCGAGCTATTTTGAGCAGGGGAGATGGATCAGAGTTGACTCAGACTGTTTCCAGCATACATCCATACAAACCTCCATATGCCGTGGCAACCATTCCAGATCTGTGATTGCACCCCGATGACTTTGTTCGATGCTGGACACGGCCACGTACGGAACCACAGGCGTCTCTGCTACGCGTTCGCGATCGTCATCGGTCGACGACGATGTTGCCGTTGCTGCTGATGCCGCCGCCGCAGTCGCCGCCGCTCCCGACGCTGATGCGGAGAGAGGCTCGTCGCTGGAACCGTTTCCGGACTTCCGAGACGTCTCCAGCTTATCCTGGTAGTCTGAGATATCCCACAGAACAATCTTCCGATGGGCCAGAGAGAAGGTAAACGATACTCAGCATGATTGTCACCTGATGACATATCATATCAGGTGAGTCCGGCTTACCTGACCCGTTATACACCCTCCGGCTATGATGTTAGGATCGTGAGGGTTGAAACGGAAGCATTGTATGTCTTCGGGAGCCTCCAGAATTAGCTGTTAAAAGCCAGTGTGAGCCTGGGCACTCGTATTCGGGCGTCGATGTAACGTTACTTGAGGATGAATGGGATCGCTGAAGCTCCAAAGCAGGATTAAACTCCTCCTAGACCTGAGGAACAATCCCTTTTCCACTCGTTCATCGAAGCCTAGCCGCTCAGTACATGATATGGCCAAAACGCCTATTTGGGTAGAAAGGGTTTAGGACCGATGATACCACTAAAATACAATGAGTAGGGACAGCGTACCTTTTATCGTCGGATGCCAGTCAACACAGGAAATGCACCTATCTTTGCTGTGCATCAAGTCCGTGAAAGACTGATACTCCTGCAAGTAAGTGTGCGCTCCTTGTTCAAGGGCCATGTCCGCCTCCCCTAGTTCCTGATAGTCATCCTGGAAGATGTCGAGCGTAGAGTTTTGCTGTAACGCCTTTTCGAACCTAGCGAACAGGTGAATCAACGAACTGTTGAACTGCTACAGGTGGAAGATTCCAGTAGCTTACCGCACGGTGACGGCTTCTAGGAACTCTTCAATATCGTTGGATCCCATCAAAACATCGCGGTCATGCTGAGGCATGACTGCGGGCTCGTACTGAACCGCAAAGTTCAAGGATCTGAACCTGCAATGCGATTAGGACCAGTTCGGATTCAAAGGCTGCAGTATATAAGCCGTACCAAGATGTTTGAGCGGACCCATCTACGAGTTCCGGAACGGCCTGTTGTTCGATGGGTCAGTCCGAGGGCACAAAGGGGCCGACTTTATTCTCGCCGAAGACTTCCCCACCTGAACTGCCTGGGAAAGTTCCATTCGGGTGATGTCGTACGTCGCATCCTTATATGGCTTGCACTCCGAGAATCCATCGTGCGCATCTCGATCTCCAAACTTGCACGGCCCTCCGAAATGCCGACGTCGCCTCGTCACTTGGATGTTTAGCTGTCGAGGTAGAGCAACAGTCGAGTTTGAGATCGGCGGGGAGCCTGGGGAGACGGATAAGATCACAGGTTCCTGGTGTCCTTACCAGTTCGCGGTTGTTGACGACCCAGTCCGACTCGATCTCTCGTTCGCTACCATAGCTTTCCCACGGTTTCGACACGATCTTTTTCTTGACCTCCGGGGCCAAGGGATCAATGGCTCCTGGCGCGAGCTCGGCAACAGGAGGCTTGAAACATCTGAATCAGTACCCCGGCGGAACTTCAGGACAGCTGGATGCTTTCGTTTCGGTCTCACATGCAAAACGAGCTCCCTGAGCTCTTCGGTGATGGCCAGCCAAAAGTTCTGTCCATATCGATATTCCTGGTCCCAGTGCACCAGCACCTCGTCGCCCGGAAAGTCGATGATGGCCTGCTTCGCAGGATAAAAGTCCGAGATGGCTGCTCGGGCGTGCAGGTCCGAGAGGAGGTCCGCTTTCGGTATCATCTTGAAGGGTCGTTCTGTCGTCACGTCCTCTCCGCCTTTCACTTTGAACAGCTCCTGCGTCTGCGATGTTAGGAAGAGAGGCATGCAGCCGGGTGGAGGGACACTGGGATCTTCGGAGATCGCAGGTGCGCTGGTCATGGTCGTGATCGAGGCATCGTAAGGTGGTTGAGGAGAGGCTGCCGGCAGTGACGCGGAAGGTTGGGACGGGGCGTCGGCTGGTGCAAGCTTCGACCTGCTTTTTGTCGTGGCGGTCTTTGCCTTTGTGAGTTTCGATTCGGATGTGGCATTTGCAAGAGATTGCTTGGAGGCCCCTCTGGAAGCGGTTCTAGAGACAGCGAGGTTGGCGCGAGAGGTGGCTCGGGATGGTTTGGCGGTAGAAGGCGGTTTAGCCGATTGAGGTGGGGCTGGAGCTGCGGGACTAGATGGGACGGCGGCTGCGTCGGGTAGAGGGTCGGGAATAGCTGCTGTTGCGGGCGCTGCAGGTGGTGGTGCTGAGGATGGCAGCTCCGTGGATGAAGGTTCTGACGGTTCGCCGACAGCCGTTGGTACTGCTTCGTCTGATATTGGTGCTGGGTCCGCCATGGTGCTGGTGTGCGAGTCTTTGAATGCTTGATGCTCGAAAGGGTTAACCAGATGATGAAGATGATGAAGATGTGCTTGAGCCTTGAGGTCAGAGCATGAAGGACTTATCCATGTATATGCAAAGTGTGGCTAGGGGAAGTGTGAGGCTTGCATTCCCCAACGCGCCGCGACGACGCGCCAGAACAAAGCGCAGCAGCACCGCTTTTCCGACAGGGGTCTGCCGCCAGAAACTCGTCCACTCGTCCAGTTGCTGGGCGACGGGGATGGGAATCGAAGGAATCAAACATTGCTAGCGGCAAGTGCCAATGCTGAGCATGTTCCGGTGATCCGTGCTTCTTCAAGGGCACCAACAAACCCTACATTACGAGCTACTCCGAAGTCATCCGGCCGCACCCCTGACGGGCGAACCATTAGGACCGTCTCTTATGAAGGGAAGGACTGGTGGCAGGCCACGGCGCAGCGGAAGAGACTCCATCCGAACCCATAGACTTTGAGGCTTACCGAGGAGAATCGAAGCATCTCGTGACTCTCGTCTGCCCCTGTCCTCGTTCTCCTTCCTTGTGCGTTTCTTGAGCGATAGATCCACAGGGACGCGGTGATCCTCCAGAGCATCACTCTGCACCCTCGACCCCTCGAGGCTATCACCATCAAACCGCTTTTCGTCCTGCACCGTTTCCGGCAAAACTTCACACGGTCCCGAAAACCATACGCTAACCCGCTTCTGAAAGAGCAGCACCACCTTGGCGCAAGGTCGAAAGTGCCACAAACAGGTCGCTACGGACAAACTCGATGTTCTTTGCGATATGCCGTGTCATCGCACAGCATGGCACGAAATTGAAACCTTTGTGGTTTAGTTCTTGGGAAAACTCGTCATCGAGTGGGGAAATCGATTGAACCACATCACGACGCCCTGATTTCTTCACGTTCAACAAAAGCTCGCGGTCTACGCATTGTTACGCCGAGTCGTGACGCTCTAGCCATCCCCTGATGGCGCTCGAACTGATCTTGTGTGCCATGTCGTCCTTTTTCACGTTGGCCGAGGTCGGAGAGATGACATCGATGATATGCACATCCAGTTTCGAAAGACCCAGTTCGGCTCGAAGCGTGTTGACTGTTCGATGTCTTTCAATCAGCATGCGTCTCACGATGTGCTGCATCGGGGAATAGGGATTGTCGACTTACCAGCCTCGCACCCTTCCCTCGTCTCAGCGGAGCCGACGATGGCCTGCACGTCCGGGTCGTCTCTGGTGGGACCGTACGCGTCGCTGATGGGCACCACCTCGTGTTTGACGACGGGACTCTTCCTCACGAGGTCGAGGAACGTCCTGACGCCCTTCAACCTTGCCTCTAACGATTCCATCCGACTCGCACCCTTCTTGCGCGCGAGCCTCTCCTCGTCCAGGTCCATGACCCCGCAGATGAGTCGCTTCCCGGTCAGCCACGCCGACATGGTGAGGAGGATGCGATGTCCCGCGTGCAGGTGGTCGAAGGTACCGCCCATCGCCACCGTGTCGTAGATGAAGGGACCTGACGTCGGGTCCTCGGCGGCATCCGTTTCCGCATCGTCGACTTTGTCGTCTTCGGATGCCGTCGAAGATGGGATGGGTATCAAGTGAAGATGAGAGAGATGATCCTTTGCCCGTCGTGTGTTGTGCACCGCTAGCGTCGCCTGATCTGTGAAGGAATGAATGAGAGCCATGTCAGGGACACTTGTGGACGATCGAGGCCATCAGCCCAAGCTCATTACCTTCAGGAAGCCCCACGACTCCCATTCCATCCTTGTCACCCATCCAAGCATCCCAGCCACACCATCCATCGAAGAGCACCACAAAGTCCAGCAGTATGTTTTCCCGTTCCCACGCTCTTTCCGCTGCGGCGGCGTAGAGCCCTGCCACCACCCTCTGTAAGCGTTTGAAAATGACGAGAGGCCGATCCTGATGCTGAGTGATCTCAGGACATGTGAGTATGACACGGATGGAGGGTTCAGAGCGCCGTGGACCGCAAGGTGCCAGGAGGAGGTCGATGGATTCCTGTACGAGTCGGACGGCTGGAGCGAGGGATCTCGAAAGGGTGTCCAAGGTGACGGGAATGAGAAGGTGAGTTGGCGGATGGGAAGGTGATGCTGAGGGAATCATGTTGATCTGCGTTCGTCGTGAGCTTGGGAAAGTCGTCGTGGTCGCTGACTGCACGTACAGTATACCTCTTTCGGCGAAGATGGCCGGTTGCAAAAACACGTCACCGGGATTCGGGAGAGCTCTCATCATGAGGGAGGGACCGGTGACTTGAGTGTGACTCATTCCTATTAGACAGGGAGACGCGCTCGCTCTCGAATCTCACAAGACACCCCTGGCTGCGCATCTGCGCATGCCTCAAGACCAACGTTTCCTTATCCCTTAGCACAAGTCGTGTGGCTGATCTGGCAAAGCGCGTGTTCCGGATCGACTTTCGCTGGGGGGTCGAGGACGTAAATTTGAAAATTAACAGGTTATGGTCCATCACGGGGCTTGGGCGAGTGAAGGTCAACTGACCCCTTTATGTTTTGCTTCTCAGACCAACCAATGATATCGTTGATATTGTTTGTACATTCTTTTGCTTGTTGCTTTCCATCATTGATCAGCTTTTGCTTGCCTGCAGGGAGCAGCTACAGTACGAAGCCGGAACGACTATCTGCTTTCGCGGTCTGAAAGCTCGCGACGTTTCCGCGACTTTTTTCTGTTTTGGTTTCTAATTGACGCTTAAAGTACACTACGCAAGTCCCCGCAAAGCAGCGACGAACGTCCGTCCACCGCGGGCGAGCATGGTAAACGTTTGGCGAAGACGGGGGTGTGTGGCCAGGAAACCAACCGGGAAAACAAGGAACAAGGAACAAGCCACGCCGGCAAGCACTCGCGCTCGCAACTCGCAGCACACCTCGCGACGTTTCCACATGTTTGTGTGCTGCTACGACGACGAAGGCGGCGAGCTTGGGCAAAGCTCATCGAATAATCTCTCCGGTGGTCTGGCCAAGAGGTTGCTTGCCTTCTCACGACCGACGGGCTCCTTCTGCAAAAGCCCAGGGTCGTCGCGCCGGCTGATCCATCAGGTTTTCCAAACGGCTTGTTGTCGTGTGACCTAGAGCGAGCCATAGTCTCGCAGGACCATAGCAATATATGCTCCTCATGGAGGGCTAGCCTTCTCCTCGCCTAAACCAACGTGCCAAGCGCATATGTCAGAAACGGATAGGTGAGACTACCTTCTCCAAAACGCACGAAAAAGATTGATGAAGAAAATGGACAAAAGGGAAATAAGGTACTGATGGAAAACAGGTGTAGCGTACAGATAAGGGGGGAGCCCCAGTCACCCGAGCAACATCACTAGGAGATGCGATGTGGATACAAGGCATTGACCGTCGGCCCACACACGGGATGCTACTGGTTCAGTAAAGTAGATGTCATCGATGATCTAGATGCCGTTCCTCTACTCAAAACGACTTCTCTCGCGTCTGCTTCCCGCCAAGGGCCCCTCTGAGCCTGTCAGACGCTTGCAGGTCTCGCGGCAAAGCCTTTACGACGCTGACCAAATATTCCGCTCGACACCGGCCAGCCCGCCCCCGCGGGGGAGCGCAGGGTTCAGACTCCAAAGAGACCGCTCAAAGTCTAGTGTCGTGTAGGCAGGCGGGGCAAGCGGCTTAGGCAAGCGGCCGGGTTTTCGATAGAGATGCTGGCGGCTTTATCACGAAGGATTTAACTTTACGAGCCGACTTTTCCGTTCGCAAGGAGTCTATATGCGCTTTTGCTTGTATGTATTTGCAAGGACAGGTGTACAATATATCTATGGAGCCCGGAACCGGCCGGGAAACTATTCGCATCTCGAATCTATTCAGTGCAGGTGAAGTGACTCTCCCATCCGATGAGCCGAATCCCAGAACACTGCAGGGTGTGCTTGGCGAACTTGCAGATGGTCTTGCTGCGAACATCAGGGAAGTGCGAGTGATCAGTGACAGGCTTGCAGGAAAGAAGCAACAACCCGAAATCCACATACCTCAGCTTGGCGAAAGGAAGAACCTCGACGCAAAGGGACGACTCCTTGATGCAGTTTCCGCAGCTGGCGATGACCGAGGCAAAGTTCTTGGTGGCCACAAGCGAGGCACACTTGGGAATCATTTTGTTAGGGCACTGTCCGCGGGCGAGCAGGTGGGCGGGGACAGGAGTCTCGCTGTATAGGGTGTCGGCGGTACCGCTGCGGGATGCCGACAGGTACTCGTCGTAAAGCTCAGAGAGCTGCTGGGAAGCGGCGGGAGGCTGCTTGGCGAGTTCGAAGGCTGTGGCGGGTGCAGCTGTAGCCATGGCGGTGGTGCTGAGGACAGCGGCGAGGATGAAGGACTTGATGGCGACCATGTTGTTGAATTTAGAGGTGTTTTGTTGGGAGTGGAATCAAAGGATGCAGGAAGTGATGTTGAGTTGATGTTGAGCAGAATGACGGCGATGCAAGCCGGCCTTTTATAAGACTTCCCTGCTGCTCTTTCAACATGTCCCTTGCTTGTACTGATGCCATGCGATCGAGGAACTCGAGGCCGGAGAGCATTGGATCGAGGGTCGTGTCTGGGGTCGTGTCGATACTTGCAGGCGGGGCTAGCGGCAGAAATTTCCCAACGAGGTTCGACAGCGTTGTTGCGGCTCGGGCCCTTCGGCCTTCGCCGACATGAAAAAGGAGTCGGGTCTCGCAACCACCCTCGTCGCTTTAGACTCAACAACTCGTTCATGGTCAGAGAAAGCATAATAGCATGTCAATCTTACATCTCTCGACAAGGGTCTTGGACTACTGTGGAATCATGATCTTACTTTTGCTTGCGCAGGAGAAGAGATCAGGGATCCCAGGCGAGCGTTCCCGGGCTGCCTGCATCTGAATGAGACTTTGCATGAAAAGTATAGCACAGAGCCCCGTACTCACATGAATCGACAATAAAGACAGGTCAAGTCAAGGTCAAAACAATTGTTTTCCTTTTCGGCGCGGCGCAACCATCTCATCGTCGCCTTCCGACTCAACAACTTGTTCATGGTCAAAGCCCCAGCGGGGTCAAAAGAGTTTCAAGGGAGGGCCGTTTGGATTCTTGCACGGGCCCACGCGGTTGTTTCTCGCTGCCGTACGGGGCTGTCAGCCTCAGCGGGCCGAATGGTCAGCCTCCCTGGTGACGGGGCGAACGACGTGTAGGCGGTACACGTCGTCTAAAACGACCGTTTCCGCCGAGACCACTCCATCGATGACGGATTTGCACCGAGAAGGCAGAAAGCTTGCTCAAGACAGAGTAGACAGCCTCCGGCCCGTGGACGTAGGAGAAGGGGGTGAGGG
>JADGJA010000696.1:2316-12347 GCA_027596035.1 Thoreauomyces humboldtii | reverse complement strand
CCCCTCTCCGGTTCACTTTCCACTGACGGAAGACGGTCTCATCCGGCGCGTCCTTTTTTTTGCAGATCAAAGTTACTGGAATCGTTGCAGACGGCTGAAAAGGAGCGCGAGGATCTCAGCACCCGGTAGGATGCAACACACGACCCCCTCCCCCAAATCCCTTGCTGCCCTTCTTTTCAGATGTTCCTGACACACGGTTTTTTTCTTCCTTTTGATTTTTTTTTTTTGCTTTTCGAGCAGACATGCAGCGGCGCTCGAACTCCTGGGCGAACGGACCGAACGGGTGGAGGAGCTGCAGGCCGACATCGCGGACATGAAGGTCATCTTCAAGCAGCAGCTGACGGAGCTCATGGTCGAACTGGATGAGGTCAGGAGGGCGAGCGGACGGGAATAAAAGAAGAAAGCAGCACATATATACCGGGCGGGGCATCGGTTCAGGGCAAGGTTCTTTTGTATATCACTTTTTCATTTATGTTTTTTTTGGGGGGGGGGCAAGGAAGAATGAGCATGGTATGTATTGGTGCCCAGGCGAGAGGCACCACTACCATCTGGGACTAGAACGTACTGAGACCAGATTTTCTGATTCAAAAAAAAAGAAAAGAAAAACGAAAAAGAGTGTACAGGGGATCGAGCCGAAGCAGCCGGGGGGTATATGTAAAGAAGAGATAGGATAGTAGGATGGGGGTAAAACGGCCGGACCAGCCGGATCGCGCGCAAGGTTGATGAGTCGGTTGGGGCCATCACACCAACCCGTCGTAGAGATTCAGAGCCTGAACGATGGTGGGATCCTTCTGGGATCCTTCCCTGAACTCTTCCATGTCGAGCTTTCCGTCCGCGTTCTGTCGAGTGGGGAGAGAGACAGTCCTTCAGCAAACGGATCTTTCCAAGATGAAAGTGGTTCCGCTTTCCCCCTTTTTTTTTTCAAAAGAAACTCACCATGTCCATCAACGTGAATATCTTTTCGACGCGTTTGTCTGGCGTGTCCTCGTCCAGAGGCAGTTTGACCATGTTCCCTACCATCCTGTAGATGGCCTCCACGATCTGATGCATCTCCTCCCTCGTGATGTAGCCGTCGTTGTTGATGTCGTACAACTGGAACGACCCTTTTTTTTGAAAACGACATGGTCAATGATCGTCATCATCAAGATCACGCAAAAACATGGGTGTGTGTGTGGGTACTCACAGACGAGCTTCTCTTCGATCCTTCCCCTGCTCGTGACGCTCAGGGCCGATATGAACTCCCTGAAGTCGATGCTCCCATTCTTGTTCTCGTCAAAGACGTTGAAGACGTGGTCGGCGAAGGCGGACGGATCGCCGAAGGGGAAGAACGACTTGTAGATGCGTTGGAATGAGGGTCGGTCCAGCGATCCGGTGGGACAGTCCTTCATGAACCCTTTGTACCATTGCTGCAGTTCCTTCTTGTCGACTGAGAGCACCGGAACGACCGAGGGGTTTTTCAGTACCAGGATTTCACTGAAACGAAGTGGGGAGTAGAAAGGCAAGGAGGGGGGGCCTTACAGTATGTGCAACGTTGGAGTTCTGTAAGCTGTTCGGCGCTGAGTTTGCTGTGCGCCTTTCCCATGCCGGGCGAAGCCGAGAGCGGTGAAGGGTGGGAAAGCGGTGGGGAGGAGGAGGTGTGTGACCTTGCTGGTGTAAGGCTTTTATAACTGTTCGAGCTGCGATGGGCGGGTCGAGGAGACGAGAGCAGAGGGACTCCGTGTCTCGTTATGGGAGGGAAATGGGGTAACGGGTTGAGCGGGCTGCTGGGTGTTTCTTGGCGAGTGAAGCGGGCTGAGGTAGGGCAGGCTTGGCGAGGATGGATGGGTGGAAGAGCAGGAGGGGGGGCGAAGCGGAGTAAGAGCGACAAGGGGTACGAAAGGGGGATATGATGTGATGTATGCTATCGACGAACGGCGGCCTGATGGGAATTGCCTGCTGCTGCTGCTACTGCTTGCTTCTTTTGAGACGCGACGAAACGAAGGACGACGACGGGAAACGGGGTCGTGCGGCAAAAGGAGACTTTGCTCTGTCCGAAAACGTGGCAAAGTCCGAGAAGCACCACGAGACAGTTGGTTCCTCGGCAGCCACGTCGATATGTCATCCCCAGGTTTTGTCAAAGAGGACTTGCTGCATGCCCTGAGGAAGAGCAGGAGGAGGAAAGGGGACAACGACAATCGATCTTGCGGCATGCAGTATTAGTATAGCATAACGCAGAGCGAAGAAGCCTTATACGTGATGAGGTGTCTCCCCCATGATGTGCCAGCTCTGCTACGTACACAGCCTGTCCATCCGTCCGCTCTGCGCAGCGGGCAAGCCTTCCCCCCATCCCAGATAGGACCCCCGCCCGGCCCAAGCAACAACCCGCTTCAGCAAGCTTGCTCCCTCTCCAGGCTCCACGCATTTCATCCGCAAGACCCTCCTCCGCAGGCAGAGGGCAAGACGCGGATGGCGGGCCCCCCGCCCCCGACGTCGCTCAGGTCCATGAACCTTCCCCCACGACCGAACGGTTCCGCCAATCCTCCTGCACCGGCAGGGGCACGAGCCACGGCAGGTCTACGCACCGTCCCGTCGCTCAGGACCACAACGTCGTGGCGACGGAGGTACCTGAGATACCACGTCAGCGCCACCCCTCCCAGGAGGAGGATCGCCAGGTCATGGCTGATCAGGTCGAAGCGGTAGAGGGGGACGAGGAGGGCGGGGGGCAGGACGTCCAAGGGACGGAGCCATGGAGGAAGAAGGTGACCGAGCAACGGTCGGATGTCTTGTGTTGTTGGTGCAGGGTCCAGGGTGGTCGTTGTCGCGTTCGACGTGTCTGACGTGTCTGGTGCGCCGACGCTCGAGGAACCGTCCTCCTCCTTCTTCCCCTGCTTCTGCTGGCGTCTGAGCGCTGCCGCGGCGCGAAGCTGTGCTGGATCCATGGTCATGTCTTGTATTATATCTTTCGCACGGTTGGTCGTCGTCGAATTGTGAGGAATGTGAACGACGTGGGAAAGACTGCACGGCGTCGCGTCACCCAACGCGTCGAAAGGGGGGGTTTTTTTTTTGGAGGACCGTCAGCAGGATGTCCCACAAACAGGATATCTTTTAACAGAGCGCCAAGGGCAGCGCATCGCATCACGTTGCAACGGAAATGATTGCAAGGAGAGAGAAGGATGACTCCAGTGACAGTTAAACCGACCTATCAAGGCAACTCGGCCTCGCACTAAGCAGATCCGTCCAACAAGAACTCGGTCGACTCTGCGACTAAAAGCTTTCCGAGTGCTCCCCGGCCTCGACTCGCCGCTCCTTCCACCCCTCTCTCACCCTTCCGCCGGCTGAGGTCCGAGACGAGCAGGATAGCCACCGACATGACCAAGAATCGCGCTTGTAACATGCCAACATAGAAGCTCAGGAAGGTGCGGCTCGTTGATATATTTGGTGTACTGCAGGGCTGCATCTGAACGCCGGGAGATGAGATGATATGAAGGAGTAACTACACAAATCGAAAGTGATCCGAAGAAATGAAATCTGAAGTGCGCATCTTTGTGAGCAAACACTTCCTGCAAGCCTGTAACAAGCAAAAAAAGGTTCTTACATGTGGCCTTTTGCGTGTTGGTTGGATCCGGACTCAAGACGAAGACCTGAGAGAAGGTTTTTGCGGCTTTGTCGTCCCCGTATTTCACAGTGCCTGAGTGACCGGACGAGAGCGGCGAGAGGTTCAGCATCCCGCCTTAGAGGCATCGCGTTGTTTCGTCCTGACCTGTGACCGTCAGTAATATTTGTCCTCGATCTGTGAACTCAGGGCTGTTAGATCACAGTGAGTTCAGAGCCAGGTGATATAAGAGTCATCACTCACCTAGTATCGGTTGTGCATCGTAAGCGTTGACCTGATGGTCTGAAGAAAGATCCCCAGGTATGGAGTCGTCAGATCCCTCATAAGCAGCCGTATCATTCAAGCTTCTCAGTTGACGCTTACCTGTCGCTGGTAGTTTCAAGAAGAACTCTGAGCTAGCACTCCCCGCCAACGGATTGCCGTTCCATAGCACCGCAGATTCCGCCCGATAGAAAGAGTGCAGAAGGTGTCGTTGACGATCGTAGACTCTGTAATATGTTGGTACGAAGTTGTCGGCTGCTCGAGCTGTGACGACGATCTGAGGAGAAAGAAACGTCAGGAAACGTGGGTCGTGCGAGGAACCGGAACGACGAGTTGCTGCCCACCTCATTTGCATCTGCCATCTTGACTTCCTACCGCAAGGAGTGCGTCTGAGGGTGTCGAAGGTGTTGATCCGGCAGTACTTCTTGTAAGAGTCTTGGTGTCGGTGGGTGGGTACGATCTTGACAATTGTTGAGGAGGGTCGTGGGAAGAAAGCCAAAAGGCGACGACGACGACGACGAGGACCATGCGAAGACTTTCCCCATTTGCCAACCAAACCCTCAAGCCCGCCACGACCGTACCCAACAGGAGCAGCTAATCCTCAACTGTTCAGCAATATGAGAGCCATCAGCAGTGGTCACCAAGGGTCGCGAAGACTCTGATGAAGCGGGCGGTAGGAAACGACGACATTTTGGAAGCAAACAACTGAAGCCCATATCAGCAACCTACAAGCACATCGATCCTCCCCGCCGGTCCCGGTCAGCCATTCATCGCCATCGGATGCTACGTCGAGCGGAAACGGCGGAGACGAGGAGAGCATGCATCCCATGGCAGTCCTCCGATAGGGAACACATACCACGGGCGCAGGGTCGTCGTGAAAGACCTCAGGATCGAGTCTAGGGGCAACACCATCGTGTTGCTCAATAGGGGCGACGTATCCAAGTACTCCGTGGGGGGATTCGGTTCGGCAGGCTCGACGGATGCAAGCGACGATGGGTGTTGGCCGACAAATAGGTCTTGTGTGCGTGATACTTGGTTTATTGCGATGCATCCGGGGACAGCGGCGCATTGGAGAAGCTGCCATTGGCCGTCTCCAGCGTCTATTCGGTAAGGAGCTCGTTGAGCAGTATGGCCCGAGCGTCCGGCCGTGAGGAACGTCCCGAGCATCCCGAATCGACTGGAGCTTGTAAGGTCGGTTTTGATGTTCACCTCGTCTTGGCGTTACGGTGTTAAGGGCCATCATGCAGCGACGCTCGCATGATGGAAAGCGAGAGGACTTTCCGGAATCTGCGTTCCATAGCACCGCAGATTCCGCCCGATAGAAAGAGTGCAGAAGGTGTCGTTGACGATGTCGTCTAACGACACGGTACCTCCGTACCGTGTGATCTTCACTGTATGCGTGGCTATCCTTTGAAAGTGGGAGGGACTAAAAACCATTCTAGATAGAAAGGCAGTCCTAGGCTACTCGTGCTTCTAATCAATATCCGGAATCAATCCAAGTCGTCCCAACGTTGCTCCAGAACTTGTCGAACCGATAAGGAGCCACGGTGGTATCATCGAACTGTATGGCCCAGGATACCCTTGGACCGACCGCACCGGGGCCGGTGGAATTGTACTCTCCCAGAATGGTAGTAGAACCGACGTTGGTCGTCGTGGTCGACCAGGGCTGCCAACCGTCCGAATCGATAACATTGCCCAGGTAGCTGTTCATGTAAACGACCGTGGCGTTGATGTCGTAAGGTCTTCCAAGATAGGCTTGACCAACGGCGTTCGTGGCCGAAGTGTAGACGATGGCGGCATTGGCTGACGCTGCGAGCGTCGCTGGATACACCGCCTTCACTGTGCAGCTGTCAAACACGAGAGCGTTGGAGTCTCCTGCGACGGCCTTGGAGTGTGCCGTCACGCATCCGGCCGCGTTGCTGGCTATGGTGGAGTTCAGGAAGTAAGCTTGGCCGTATCCTAGTCGCCAAAAAAAAAACACGGGAGAAGATGAGTGCTGGGGAAAGTATGGGGAGGATCGTCTTCCTCACTTACCCCAAATGAAGTCCACCGAGCCCTCGATGTAACAGTTCTTGAAAAAACTAGCAGACGGCTTGTTGATGAGGATGGTGTCCTGGAACCCGATGAAGGAAACTCCGTAGAACCCGATTTGAAGACCGTTAACGTTCAGAGCCAGCCCAACGACACTCTTTTGCTGCATATACGTGTTCTGGAACGTCATGTCGTAGACGTCAACATTGGTGATCTTCTTGGGGATGGTCAGGACGGATGTGGTATTGTCCAAGCCGTCGGATGTCGGACGACCGAAGTTGAACTGAACGACGACCTTGCCGGTGACGTTCGGGACAGGTCTGATGGTAGTGTGGGATCGATTCACTATGACCTGTTCCGAGAGCGACCGTGGTGAGTGATGGTAAGAACAATCGTTGAGAAGTGAGTCTGTCTTACTTGCTCATTGTATGTGCCAGGATTGATCCAGATTGTAACGTTACTGCCATCCTGCGGAACGCCGTTGATGGCTGCCTGAATCGTCGAAAACTTCGATTTTCCATCGGTTCCCACAACGTACCCCAGGGTTGTGCTCGTAGGCGTCGGCTGGTTGACTGTCTGCGTAATTGTGACGGGAGCCACGCTTTTCGTGACCGTCGGTCCCTGAACTGTCGTCGTCTTTGTGAAGTCTACTTCCACCGATGTGGTAGTGGTACTGCCTTTCGCTGTCAGAGTCACAGTGGCCGTGTGGGTGACGGTGGGACCTTGGATGGTGACCGTCTTTGTGACATCCACTTCGACTGATTTGGTTGTGGTCGCCGTTTGGGTTACGGTCGCTGTCTGGGTGATAGTAGGACCTTGGACAGTGACCGTCTTGGTGACATCCACCTCGACCGACTTTGTTGTGGTAGCCCCTTTAGCTGTGACCTGGTTGTTTGAAACAACGAGCACTCGATGAGCGAGGATTAGGAAACTAATTGACCCCGCCGACAGTTACAGAGATAGTTTGGGTTCTGGTAGTGGTATCAAAGACCGTCGAGGTCACCACGCCGACGGCAGCACGAGGAACTCTCTGGACGAAGCGTTCATCTCCGGTGAACGGGTTTGCCCGCTGCCACAAAGAGGATGTATGCTGGTTGAGAGCGACCGCATTGTCATTCCACTGAATGTTTCCAAATGCTTTCAGGTGACCGAGTTACAAGTTAAGATGTTAAGATAGGTCCTGGGTTCTCGTGCAAATGAAAAGCTGTCTTACCACCGAGTACATTGAAAGCTCCGATGACGAGGACCATAGTCCACAGCGCCGATTGGCCAAAGGAATTCCAGAAGCCATCATTTTCCGCGGTCTCGATGGCCGTTGATCGAACAGCAATTGCCGCAGGGGCGGATGTCTTTGGTTTTCTACCGACGAGAGCACTGGCTATGGCCATGGACTCCCATTCTTCATGCTCTCGCCGCTGCTGCTTCTTGATTCGCTTGGTTCTACCTGTCATGTTTTCAAGTTGCGCACGGGAGGTGACTAGTCGCCGGCTGCGATTTCCGAGTCCAATGAAGTCGTTCTAGGGAATAGATGACTCCCACCAGCGGCTTTTATGAATTCCGATGCTCGCAGCGTCCGCAATCGGAGGGATTCCCACTCTTTCCCTTGGGTATGGCGTAAGATTGGCTGGCGCGGACCGAACCGGACGCTGGTCCGTGAGCATAATTCCCAATCGCAGAATAGGCCTTTAGGTAATTCTCCCATTGGCTGCTCCTGCCCTGCCTGCGAATCGAGAACGGGGTTGCTGTATTCATGCTCACGGGGGCGGGGCTGTCGACGCTGCGCACACTCCGACTGCTGACGCACACAGGTCTCGTACAGTACATCATCTGGACGCCTCATTCCGCCCGTTTGCCATCTACATGTATCTGCAAACCTTTTGCAACAACAACTTTGCGACAACAAGCCGGGACGCCTTCTCAGGCATACACCTGAAATCGCAGACCCCGAGATCGTCCTCAGCAGTGTCACGTCAGAACGAGCGCAGGCAGGACTTTCCACCTTCCATCTTCCATCTTTCCACCGGACACTCTCACGTACCATGCTCCTCAAAATCGAAAAGAGGGGTGCCAACCTAGCGGATCAGATGGGCAGGAGTCAAGGTATGAAGACTGCATGGCTAATATGATACGTTTTAGATATCCAGATCAACATGGCGAGCAAACCTGGAAGGAGGCTTACCTGGGAAGAAAAGTACCCACTTGACCGTACGACGAAACATCTCGTACAGCTGTGACGCCTTAAGACCGACGGCTGATGCTGATTTACACCATGCGTAGGCGCTGCCGCCCACTTATAATTCATCAAGTTCTTATGTACCCGAGGATGGGATACATATTCAGCGCATATTTTCGTCACCGTCACCGAGCTCGCGCCATTACTGATTTTCAATAAGGCCACCGTGCATGGACGTAAGGACGCTTCTATCTCTCTATCGGCGCATGCTAGAAGCGTAACGCCTCGGGTTCAGATCCTTAAGCACCTAATCAATTCACTGCGGTGCCGCCTCCTGGTACCTTCTGGATGGGTTTCAACTTCTCGTCCCTCTCTCACTTGATTGGTGCTGCCTCATGGAATCAGGGTGATCGGTAGGACTCCGCGCTGCTCCTGTTCCGTTCTTGTCACAGTCGTCATCACGTGGCGACAAAGTGGCCTACGTTGGGTTCATTCTCCACCCCAGCCGACGAGGACTAGGACGACACACATCTGCACGCCCCTGCTCGCCTTTGAGACTAGGACGCCGGGTACGTTTAGAGTCCGATCCAGGACTATGAAAAGAGTATGTGAAGGGATATCAGTTTTACTTGGGAGTTACATCTATTGTGGACGCAGATTCCATGGTTTTTGAACATTTGGAGCTTGTGAACGCTCAAAAACACTTTATTTCACGTCCACGTCCATACGTCCACGTCCACGTCCACGTTCACCGGGGACCAAAGACCCTTGGGGAGGTATCAAAACGACGAGTGCTGGTCGTTACGATGATATAGCCCGATGGTTGCTGCGAGGTCTGTGTCGAAAAAGCGCCTGCAAAGTATGTTAGCTGCTAAAGTCCAACTTGGGCAGCACCTCCTGCTCTCACCGATGGTCCTAGGCGCTCAGGGCAGTGTCAAAAGAACTGCAAACTGCTGGCTATCGCAATGGTGTTGCCCGTGCAAGCTTGCGCTGTGTGTATCCTGATATCGGTCGAAAAGTGTCCTCAGCTGTTGAGGTCGGGATCGGACAGCAGTGACAGCACGTACTGCTCTCACCGAGGATCGTAGGAGCTCAGCGGCTGTCAGAAGAGCCGCCACACGGTGGTTGTGGCGCTAGTGTTGTCCATTTGAGGCTGCGGGGCTTCTATCCTGGGATCGGTCAAAAAACACTGTGAGCGGGGTAGCACCTCCTGCTCTAACCGACGGTCCTACAGGCTCAGAGCCGTGTCGAAAGAACCGCAGAGTACTGGTCCCCGCGATGGTGGTCCCCGTGCAAGCTTACAGAGTCTGGAAACTCTGTGACGTTGCAAAACCAGCAGTTAACGAACGCACCGTTCGAGAGAGCCAGGATCGCCCGAGGTCGCCGAAGGAAGCGGGAGAAGAGCAAGCTAGCGGGCCAAGGGCGTACGGAACGGAGGGAAACTCTGTTACGTGATGGGACAGAAGGAAACGAGATCTTGGAAGGGGACCCTGAAGGGCAACAGGCAAGACAGGTGACGTGAGAGTAGTGATGCAAAGCCTGCAGGTCACTTCACCAGCAAGCAGATGTCTCGAGCAGATGCAAGGTGGAGAATGGGGAAGGAAGAAGGAATGGGGAGAGAAGGAGGAATGGGGAAAAGGGAAGGATCAGGCGATTCTCGGGAAGAAGAGCGTTCGCAGAGCCACGAAAACGACGGGTGAGGAGCGAAAGCGACGAGCGAGAGAGGCGTTCGTGGCGTCGCAACGCTTCCCAACCCTAAGGCCTTCCTGCAACCCTACACTGCCTTGTGGCGGCATGGAACGCATCGACTAGCGTAGAGAAACCGTTCCTAACCCAACCGCTTCCTTAGTTTAGTGGCAGACACTGCCTTGTGGCGGCATGGAACGCATCGACTAGCGTAGAGAAACCGTTCCTAACCCAACCGCTTCCTTAGTTTAGTGGCAGACACTGCCTTGTGGCGGCATGGAACGCATC
>JADGJA010000695.1:0-12364 GCA_027596035.1 Thoreauomyces humboldtii | reverse complement strand
TGTCGAAGGTGTGAACTTGCCGAAAGAGTTGCGCCGATACGGAACTAAAGGAACGGAAGAGACCGCAGTCAGTTGCGACATTCATGAAAAGTAATCAGAGGGAAGGGGACAGCAGGACTTACCAGACGATTGGAACGTCTTGCCGAGGGGGGAGGGTCTTGCCGAAGGTGTGAACTTGCCGAGAAGAGACGCCGTGCTGAAGTTCTGAGGTGGTTGGCGGAGAGGGAGACTTGGCGAAGGTAGGACTTGCCGAAGGTGTATGGCTCTTCCTTTCGCAGCAAGCTGAGGTATGTATTGATGTACAGCTCCTTTGATATGGCTCTATCACTGAACCATCTCTTGTTTGGTTCTTCGCTCTCAGGTCTCATAGCCGTAACTACACCTTGCAGTAGCGTCATGGCCGACGTATTACCTCCCCGCCGCCTGCCACCATTTGCTCATTGTCAAGCCTTTATCCTCAAGCGCCTGCTTCACATCGATCGACTGGCGTCGGCAAGTTCACCTCACCTTCTGGCAACCACGACGTCTTCGCCAAGCCGTCATACTCAAGCTTACTACTTGGCACGCCGTCACATTCGCCTTCTTGCAAGAACGTCGACAAGGTCAACCTTTGACAACTAGCCAACAACATGTATGCTCTCCGGAGGTAAGGGACTCATCTGGGTTGCATGTATGATTTGGTGTTGCACGCCCTCACGCATCCAATGTGGCCCTGGCGGGGAAATACTACACCATGGCTTAGTTTCATGGCACGTCGGGGCCTAGGAACCGCGAGGGGTTCGGCGAGAATAGTACCTCTGCGGAGGCAACTAGAATTCTCAAACTGTCGCGTGCCAACTGACTCGCTGAAGACGTCAAAAGTGGGTTGGACATGGTAGCCCTCTGTCCTTCCCACCCTCGCGAAAGCGAGAGTCCACCCTAGTATGCTTGACCCAGCCATTTTTGACGCTTCCCACGATGAGTTCCGAACCGAAGGGGGCCGCATGTCTTGGTTGGTAGAGAGCGCATGCAGCATTCACCTGGAAGTCACGTCGAAGGAGAATAAAACCAGCACTATAAACCATCATAACACCCGGACTTTTGTGACACATTTCCTGCATATACTCTCATGGATGTTTCCCACTTACCTTGATATGACCTCAACTGATATTCCCTGGGATGAAATTGCCGGCCTGTAGTGATTCGATTTCTGAGTTATGCCTCAGAAAGCCTCAGAAAAGCTAGGATGAAGTCCTGGATTATGAACGAGGCCCGTCGTCGAAAAAGCTCCCACCGGCTAGTCCGATGATCAGGAATCACAAGAGGCGTATTGAAGATTGTCCGAAAGAAAAGAAAAGATGCCATGTAAGTTTCTTCTAAAAAGTGTTTCCGCAGGAGAGGAAAGTCCGCTATGTCCCGTCCATCCGATGACAGTCCCAACCCATCTACATGACGATCTTCGCCTCCATTATCGACGTCGAGAGGGACTTGTGAGGCAGGACGCAAGCACCGTTGACGTAGACTTCGTCGGCCACGTGGACGTCCTCTCCCAACACCGTCACGTTCTCCAACCTGCTCCACTTCCCCACCGAACTGGACCATCCGACGATCGAGTCCGAGATGTACGCGTTGTCCCTCACGGCGGAACCCTCCATGATGACGGCGTTCCTGATCCTCACTCCGTTCCCGATCGTGACGCCCGCCGCGACCGTGACGTTGGGACCGATGGAGCAGTTCTCCCCGATCTTGGCGGTAGGATCCACCAGCACATTCCCCACGATCCCTGGTCCCTGCTTCAGCGCCGTGGGGTTCTTGTCCTTCTGGGAAGCGAGGTACAGTGATGAACCGGTGAGGAAATCCTTCGGTTGTCCGACGTCGGCCCAGAAGCCGACGAGGGGCATGCAGAAGAGACTTCCGTCCTTTGCCATCTTGGGGAACACGTCCTTCTCGATGGACATAGGTTTGGGTTGGATGCGGTTGATCATGGCTGGGGAGAAGATGTAGATTCCGGCGTTGATGTGGTTGCCGAAGGAGGCGTCCTTTGGCTTCTCGACGAACCGGTCGATCTGGGAGGGGTTGTTCTCCTTGAGACACACGACTCCGTACTTCGTGGGATCGTCGACGGGGGTCGTCATGAGGGTCCCTTCCCCGCCGTGTGCCTTGTGGAAGGCGAGGAGTTCGACGAACGGGAACTCGCAGATGACGTCTGAGTTCAAGACGAAGAACGGTGCCGTTCCCTTTCCGAGGATGGCCTGGAGAATGGGAGAGAGCCACTAGATGAGATCACTGTTCCCATTTAAGTGCTGGCCGTAAGAATCCGTGCTTACGCGAGCGAGAGCGATGGGACCGGCGGTTCCCAGAGGTTCAGACTCGATCGAAAAGTGAATCTTGATGTTGAACTTTGCCTCTACCTCGTGCATGGCGTCCACCATCGTCTTTGGTTGGTAGTTCACCGCGAGAACGATGTCCGTCACTCCAACCTGTGAATAGACCCAAGGGGTGAGTTTTCCCAACAGACAAAAACGCGTCGTGCACGCTCTTCAAACCGCACACAAAACCATACCTTGGCCAATGCTTCGATCTGATGCAGAATCATGGGCCTGATGAAATTATGGACGATGTTGAGCATGTGCTCGAAAGAAGCGAAAACACTATGTGAGGTGGATTCCTCACCTGTTGGCAAAGTCGACCAATGGCTTCGGTTTCGTGAAGGTGAGAGGACGCAGACGCGTTCCAAAGCCGCCGACGAGGATGAGGGCCTTCATGGTTGAGGTAATCCGGTGCTGTAGATGGTGAACTGGAGAGGGACAGAGGGAGGTTGGTTGGAGGTTGTCGTCGGGAGAGGGATTGCCGATCGTCGCGTCGTTCTTTTTATTAGGAAGAGGTGGGCCTTCCTGGTCCTCGGTCGGACGCGACAGCACACACGAAGAAAGACCAACGACGAGGCGAGGCGCCCGCGCCTTGCGCCTCACACTCACCCACCACCGCTCGCAAGACACCGACCGATCTCACTCTTAGTCTTAGAGTATAACCCAGAAATACCAAACAACGTCCCTGCTTATGGCAGACGGCGAAAGAAATTAGGTTTCCAGGTATCATTGTTGCAAAGAGCGTTCCAGGCATTTGCTTGCTGTCTGCGCCCTCCGGAAAACCTTAAGCTTCGCATCGGTCTTCACCGCTCGCCCCCTCCCTCCCCTTACTTCACTTTGGTTTTCCAATGATGATTCAAGTTCAGGTTCTGATTTGCGACAGTCCCGACAGTGCTGCCGCTTCTAAGCGAGCAGCATTTCCCGGCTGTAAAGTACGGAGCTTCTGCTGGCAGGTGTTTTTTGAACGGGCTCGAGAAGAAGATGGCTTTCGGGTTTTCTGCACTATCGTACAGTCCGAAGCATGATCTGTATATACTACCATTGGCATCTCTCTCTTCTAGGCCAGCGGGGCAATCTTTACCATGATCGAACCTACTATCGTCGCCCCAGGTCCTTTCGGCGCTCTTACCAGGTATGGTAATCAGACGATACTAAAACCGAAGTTTTCGGTTTTCGGTGGTGAACAGTGAAAGTCCGACAGCTGCCCGCTTCCTACAAAAGTATCTTGGGACCCAGCTAGAGATGCGGCCAGGCTCCATGGACAACGCTCGAGCTGATTCAAGAACTCGGTGCGCCGCTTGTATCTACTGTGTACCTTCATCTTGCAGGTTCCATAGGGAACCGACCCCACCATTGTGAGCAAACGAGTGTATTTACAATGAGATGCAGTACCGGTATGAAGGGTGGCGCACGTGTCTCATCTCGCATGACGTTGGGCCCTTTGCACACATCGCTGGGTGGTGACGGTTTCCAACGCGCTCCGCGAAGGAAACATGTCACCTTCACCCAGGACCAACAGCAGCAATGTCCAGCCTTCGTCCTCATCATCATCATCGTCATCGTCATCAGCTCCCAGTCTATCCCACCTTCCATCAGAGCTGTACCCGCAGATTGCACAGTACCTGACCCTCTTCGACATTCTGCCGCTGACACTCACCCACCGACGCATCCGGTCAGCCCTTCGAGACCACCTGTTCGGAGAACGTTTCCTCTACGCAGACGCGATCAACCTCCGCGTCGAGGTCGTCCTACCGATGCCGGTCTCGGGTCTCGACGGGTTCGAGTTCGGAACGTCACTGTCGCGAACCAAAGTCACCACGGACTCCGGGGAGCGGGGGGAGCGTGAGGAACGTGTCTACTTTGTCCACCACAGGAACCCCGACTGCTCGTCCCTTCACTTCGTGGGTGTCACTCTGTCTGGCAGGGTTCGGATGTGGGATCAGGGGATCGAGGGTCCTCCTGTGACATGCACCAAGACTCCCGTCATGGGACTTTCCAACGATGGGATCAGCGAGGACGTGTTCGTACCGGACGACGAGCATCGAAGGACGTGTCCGTTGTGCTCCGTCGCCAACGCGGAGAAGATTTGCTTCTGGAACGATAAGCAGTGTATCGTGTCACCTACCCATCCCTTTCCATGTTGATACTGATGACATGTTTCTTCGCCAGTCCGCGTCTTTTACCAATCCTGGTCGGACCAATACGAGTTCGCACCATCTCCCGGTCGTCCCACCGTCCGGTTCACCATCGTGCACCAGGACGACGCGTACGCAGGATGGACGGCCCAGGCCCAGCGCGGGAGGAAGGAGTGGTACGATCAGTTCGAGAAGAGGCACATGGTGTTTCGATACGGTCTCAAGCAGGATCCCGGACGTGGGGCCGGTCTCGAGAGGTTCTTCAAGATGGACGGAGACGGGAAGGGGTCTCGCGAGGAGCAGGAGAAAGAAGACGTGCAGGACATGGAGAAACCACCGATGAGCGGATCTCGGCCCCCCGGAAGTACTGTTAGGATTTACAATCCGTGGGCTTGAAAGAGTGCTTCCGAATATTGCTGAACTTTGCAGCTCGACGTTGGCTTTGCGACAGCATTTAGCTTGAGCTTGCAGCCTTCTCGCGCGCTGCTTAAGCGCCCGCCCGGTCCGTAGCTGCCTTCGCTTTTGCAGCCATTGCCTTGTACCTCGGCAGCGTTCTCGTACCCCTCTTTCCTCCCTCTGTGCCTGCTCGTGCCCGTGCTGCCAGCCTCCCCGTCAATAGCTTTTTCGGTGTGCGCAACGACTGTTGCCTTTTCAAAAGTGTTTGGACAGCGGTCTCGTTGCGGCGAATCGTACCCATCTTGTGATGGAAGCTGAAAGCTTCCAAGTTAGCTGGGATAGGAACCTTCTCGCCTTGCCCGGATGATCAAAGACTGGGACGGCAAGGATTTCCTCGTAACGCTCTGATTCTGTCCTAAGCAACTATCAGATGTGCCAATCCCTTCTCTCCCCTCAACTACGCATCCCTAACAAGTCACTCCAAACACCATCGCTCTCCGTCTCGAAGTACGCTCACCCCGCGTTGCCGCGTCGGTCCTTAGCCTTGGCGGATGCGGAACGGTCCCACGCCCATCTTCGACAGCTCCCCGGTGATGACCTCGAGGACCGTGTCAAAGGTCTCGGTGCCGCCGTTGCAAGAACCGTACTCGACGTGCTGGCTGAGGGCGCTGAGGGTCTTGAAGCTTCTCTCGTGACGGGGACGACCGTCGACGGTGTCAGGCGGCGGGTTGTCGATGCAGTGATATATGGGAACGTCGTGAGCCGACGAGTCCATGTGGTGCCGGAGTGCGGTGGCCGAGGTGAACTGACCGCGGGATGGCGGGCAGCTCGGACACACGTGACGGGGAAGTTCGATGACGTCCGAGTCGTCGTAGACAGGCGGGGGACGGGCTTCGATCTCGGCTTGAGCTTGCTCCTTCATGATGCGGACCACCTCGGGAGAGTAGGTTAGACGTCTGTCGTGGTCGGCCGCCATGATGAACTGGTTGATGGTGGAACGAGTGAGACCGAGTTTCTTGGCGCATCTTCCCACGCTCTCGAGGTGCATGAGGAGACCGGATGGACCGGCGGAGAAGGGTTTCTTGCAGCGTGGACACTGGAGGTCGGGTGTGATAGGGTTGTGGCGCATGGATGTGAGATGCTGGTTGAGCTCGGTCTCGTATGAAAACTCGCGACGACAAGGCTCGCACGCGTACTGCCAACCGTGCTTGTCTTTCTCGTGGGCGCGGAGTCCTTGAAGCGTCCTGAGTCCCTTTTGGCAGGTCCTGCATTCAAAGTCCTTTGTCATGCCTTCAAGGATGAGAGGAACGGTGAGCACATGTTACCAAGAATTCTGGAAACCTCGTGTTTGCTCACTTCCTGGCTTTGCTTAACGATACGCACCTACAATGATGCGAGGAGGTAGGTGGTATCGAAGGGACGGTTAAGAAGCGCGAGCTGAGAAGCCGATGAAGAATGGATATAAGCGTTCAGGTCTGGCGCGATGTCTCTTCCTCTCGTGATGACTGCAAGAACGAGCGATAAGAGAGAGAGAGAGAGAGAGAGAGAGAGAGAGAGATAGAGAGCCTGCGCCTTTTGTCTTGAGGGGGAAGGGAGGGGAGCCCGGGGCGTGGAGAGTGTGAACATTATAGCGGCCGACAGATCCCTCCCGACAACCATCTTTTCACGTGCAAAGGCAGGCTGCCGACGACCCGTCCTCGCCAGGAACAGGGCGTTGTGAGCACTCATAGAGGTCTTACCCTTCACTTTCCTCCCCAAAGCCGTGAATCCTCCCGGTCTTCCAGCCCATACATGTACTCTCGGCATGATCCTGGGCTCGTCATCTAGTCCTTGATCATTCGAGATTGGCGCTATCGAAATCAGCAGGCCCGGAAGCTTCAAGTTCCATTTGCGAACACCAGAAACCATATGCCGGCTGAACAGAACGCTGCATTCGATTGACATTCGGAGGGATCACGACTTTGCATAGCCGTTCGGAATCTATCAAGGAAGGGTTGGGGCAAAGAAGAGGTTTCTTTTATCAAGATCAAATCTTGAAGGATGAGATGAACCGATTGACGACGAAGAGCAAGAACCATCGAAAACCGAATCCAGACCTCTGAGATTGGATTAAGATTACAAGCTGTATCAGGCATGGAAGGACTGATATTGCACTATGATCACATCGATGACGAGACGGTTCAAGTCTTGGCTTGCGAAGGCTTTGCATGGTGCTGGGATTCTCTCCAACTCGATCAGGCTCTATTAGGGCAAGCTACCGAGTCCTGCTTTATACAGTAGCGTCATACCGTTGCATGAGCTGGAAGACTCAAGTAGGTACAGGAAGCGAGCGCAGGCCTCGGTGGAATCCTTGATCCCTTTCCGTCAAATCGTGCCAACCTTGCTGGTGCTTCCGTGCATATGCTGACCAAGGACCAACGTCATCAAGTATGACTGTGTTCGATAAGGGCTCTTTCGATGACGCCTCCCTTTAGCCCCTCCCGTAAATATAAAATATAAGGATCGAAACGTCTCGCATGGGAATGACTCATCGTGACTCACAGACCTTCGGCCGCCCCCAGCGCTCTGTCGAAAATTACACTCGAGGAGAGGAGAGCTGCGCGCATGCAAGGTGAGAGGACCTACTGCGGATGACCCACCTGTCCTCGCTCCCTAGCACAAGAAGGTGTGGCTAAGCCGGCAAATCGCTCATTCCACGGGCAGAAGGTCGAGAGATCGAACTTCGCTGGGGTCGAGGGTGTAAATCTGAAAATAACAGGTTATGGCCCATCATCACGCTTGGGCATGTCGTGGGAGTGAAGGTCAACTGACCCCTTTATGTTTTGCTACTCTGTATCAATGAAGACAACCTTTTGCTTGATATCCCACTTGCATGCAGATATCCCACTCCTTTTTTGTAGCGAACTGTGGTAAGGGAACTCGTGACGCGAAGGTTGACATGTATTGTTCTTGCCAACTCTCTGATGCTTGACTCTAGGTGCGGCATCCAGTAAGTGCCCAGACCTCGTCCAGAGCACTCTCTCCAGGACTATTCTATCAAAGCTGACTCTCTGTACAGTATCAGCCTTGCTGTACTTTGCTGTACCAACCTTCTGCCTTGCCTTGAACCGATGAATAGCCCGTTCCTCACTGCTATTCGCAAAACCTTTCTCTGCTGGGGGAATCGGTAAACCACAATTTTACCGGTTCCCACGCGCCCGTTCCTCGTTGGTATTCGCAAAGCCTTTCTCGGCTGGGGGAATCGGTAAACCACAACTTTACCGGAGCGGTATCTGCTCCTCTGTCGGCTGTGGGTAATCTCTCACATCAAGGCTTTCAGGTGCGGGCCGCCCAGTCAAACCGGAAGAGGTCAATTGTTCAAGAGCAGAAAGTGCCGAGTCATCGTCCTCTTCCGGATCTCCTCCTCGCCCCTTCAGAAGCTCCAGAAGCTACGTGTAGCAAAGTCAGTTTTCCATGCGTAGTGATACAAATCCTACGGGCAGCAAACAGCACCAACAACGGAAACAGCCCTGTATGGGTAATGCTGGCATCCGTTCTTGGCGCTGTCGTTGCTGCTGTCGTTGGTGCTTTTCTTAGCCACTGGATATCCACGAATGCGGTATGCGGTGTTCATCGATGGGAAACGCTGCCGATCGACGAGTGCTGACCGTTCGTTCAGAAAGAGTCAGCGGAGGAGAAGGCAACGGCGGAAAGACAAGTGGAACTGTTCGCAGGCGAGCGATCAGCAGATGTCTCGCGGAAGACGGCGGCCATGATCTCAATGATGCGGAGGGGAGGTTTCCGTCCGGACGACCCAGCGAACGTCGCCCAACTCGTAAACGGGTTGGTTGCGAACGAGGCCGCCACGGTAAAACTTTGTGGAGTCGTCGATTCCATTCGTAGATACTGGGACGATGTCTTGCTGGCATGCCCCTGGTCATCTGGAATGACCGAAACTTTGGAAGCAAGGCGAGACTTGTAAGCTACGTACGGGACCGGCTTGGATCTTGCGCTTTACTCAAGTAGGCCGAAGGACGCGAATCAGCCGGCTTTCAAGCATGACTTGAGGCAACCCTTGTCGTAAGAACGCACCTTTCTTAATCTACTACATCGTTGCACTGACATGCTGCGCTCACTAAACTAGAAAGGAGATGACTGAACCTCAGAAAGGACCCTAGTCATAATAGACATTCGCATCGTCGATATCTCTCCATCGGTTCCGTTTCAACTTTCTCAAACCCATTCAAGACCGCGTAAATGCAGACATGAAGGAACACGGGAGAGCGAAGGTTACACAGGGGATAGACAGGGTAGCGGCCCCGAGTCGGTCAGAGGAATAATGTAGAACGGTCCTCGTCCTCGAAAATTATCGTACAGTTCGTTCTACGTATATTCGATGGCGTCCCAGACCGTGCAGCGCGACGTACTTGGGGGTCAAGGCATTTCCGCATGAGCTCTCGACGACGAGCCCCCCCTCGTCCGTCATCCTCCACGGATTTGGATCCGCAGAATGCTCCTGATTCCAGATGGATAGCGGAATATGGACAACATAGGTAATTGTTTCGCGGCGAGAATCTGCTGAGCGCCCACCAAGGACATCGAGACGCCAGAACTGTTGTTCATCTTCTTCCACGCGTGTTCAAACTAATGCAGTACCAGGGGGGTGTGATGGGGAAGAAACAAAGCGAACAAGTGATGTCAAAAAGATTTAGAGGTTTACGGGTAGTATGTTCGTCTGACCTCTCGACTTGATCGGCTAGGCGTGAGCGAGGCGAAGATGTAGTGCGCTGATATGGAGCCCTCCCTTCGGTTCGGAACTCATCGTGGGAAGCGTCAAAAATGGCTGGGTCAAGCTTACTAAGGTGGAGTCTTGCTTTCGCAAGCGTGGGGAGGACAGAGCGCTACCGTATCCGACCCACATCCGACGTCTTCAGCGAGTCAGTTGGCACGGGACAGGTTGAGAATTCTAGTTGCCTCCGCAGAGGTACTATTCTCGCCGAACCCCTCGCGGCTCCTAGGCCCCGGCGTGCCATGAAACTAAGCCATGGTGTAGTATTTCCCCGCCAGGGCCACATTAGATGCGTGAGGGCGTGCAACACCAAATCATACATGCAACCCAGATGAGTCCCTTACCTCCGGAGAGCAGACATGTTGTTGGCTAGTTGTCAAAGGTTGACCTTGTCGACGTTCTTGGAAGAAGGCGAATGTGCCGGCGTGCCGAGTAGTAAGCTTGAGTATGAGGGCTTGGCGAAGACGACGTGGTTGCGAGAAGGCGAGGTGAACTTGCCAACGCCAGTCGATCGATGTGAAGCAGCAGCGCTTGAGGATAAAGGCTTGACAAAGACCAAGTCGTGGCAGGTGGCGGGGAGGTAAGACGTCGGCGATGACGCTACTGCAAGGTGTGGTTACGGCAATGAGACCTAAGAGCGAAGATCCAAACAAAAGATGGTTCAGTGATAGAGCCATTATCACCCGGGCAAGCGTGGTTCCGATGGTGCCTTATCTTGCAAATGAGCAAAGAGGAACGACTCAGGCAGTGAAAGCCAGCAGCGTGAAGCATCCGTTACTTTGTCTTACCGGCCACGGGGTTGCAGACGGACCTGATTCGGTTTCACGGAATCCTCGATTACATCCCTCCACCATGGCACCTTTCGATGTTCTCAAGTTCTCAAGTCCTTCTTGTCCTTCTCAAGTTCTTCTTGTCCTCGTCGGTTTGCGTCCTCTCCTCGACATGACGGACAGCCTGCCGATTGTATTTACAACACGAACCCTCGGGCTTCCCGCTACGGATACTCGGCCGTCCCAGTCCTCTCGATCGTGTCTCAACTTCGACAGGCCTCGGACCAATCGTTGATGATGGTTTTCAACGTCAGCCAGCGGCCAGGGCAGGTCGGCTCCAAGATTTTAGAGCTCCAGTCCAACGTTCTTCAGTGGCATGAGACCCCATATCGAAGAATATCGGACCCGTCCCTATCGCTTCCACATTACGCAAAAACGCCGTCCGGGACGGGCTCTCCAAGTTTCCCCTCCTACGACGCTTTCGGCCCTCTCATGACGTCGCGGCGACGCGCAGCATCATCCACCTCGGCAAAGGGTGGGATTTTGCTGATTTGTAGGACGAGCAACATCTTTGAACTGTGCGATACACAAGCTCCCACCGGTCCGCTATGAGATTTTGCGAGCCTTCAGTGGCTAGCGAAAGCAATTGCCTTCCTCATATGCTTGTTGACTCAAATCGCTTGCTGATTCATCAGTAAAAGATAGCATTCTCCAGAGAAACGGCATAATGAAGACGAAGAAGAAGTATGACCAGAAGAAGAGTCTAACGCAGAGCGTCGATCCCTTACGGGTCGGAACGGAAGACTGCGGTCGGAACGGAAGATTGCAGTGACACCGTATTTTTTCTTTTTTCATTCCAAGGTCCTGAAAGCAAGGTTCATGAATAAAAGTCATCGTACCGCGGGGAACGCGTTTACCAGCATCCGGTTCACTCACAGCTGTACAGTCATCCGTGGCTTGAACCTCGACCCGAGCGTCCCGAACCGCAAAACTCGAGAGCGCACGCATTTTGCACATGCCTGACCTTTATACTTTTTACCCCTTGCGTGACTGCACTCGTCATCGTGCGTCATGCCTTGGCATTGCAGGTGCGACGAGCCAATCGGGTGAGCCCACGACATCACGCCATCCCGTTCCGTAGCCTTTCTAGGCTTTTTTGGCCTTTCTAGGCCTTTTTGGGCCTTTTTCCGCACGGCCCAAGCCGGCTGCGCAGGGGATCGATTTCCGCTATGAAAGAGAGGGTCTTCTCGCCTTTCCCTCTCGCCTTTTCTCATCAAGCAAGCAAGCAAGCGCAAGCAAGCAAGCGAGCCAAGCAAGCAAGGCAAGCAAGCAAGCCAAGCAAGCAAGCAGGTCGCAAGCAAGGTGAAAATGCCTAAACGACGGTGTCCTACGGGAGTCCGTGTCCTTCGGGGAAGAAAACTTGTTAAAGCAGCTTGCCATATATGGTGAACCGTCCCCAGCCGGTGTAAAAATGCAGAGGGGCAAGTAAAAATAAGATGAAAACATGAATATGAAAATGAATATGAAAACATGGAAATGGCACGAAGGAGCGATTCTAGGCATATGCTCTGTTCTTGTCGCGTCAGGAGTGTGAGTTTGGTACATGGGATGGGTTGGGGACATGGGTTGGTGGGCGCGAGATGGACGCGTTGAGCAGATTCGGACCAGTGTTAGTACAGGTCGGTGCAATTGGCGCACGACTTTCAGCAACAAGAGGGGCAACACAGTAGATCGTTATCGACCGCGGGAATAGCCCGTTCTGATCAAATGGTAGCAGTACCAAGTTGGAGTTCAGCTTCAAGCATTGGGAAGTACCGGAAGGATGCTGTGCTGTAGAGTTCAACCTGGTCCAGTTGTGTAAGCGATACGGGTATTACATTTGTGTCACCAAAGTAAGTGACGGCCAAAGTAAGTGTAGAGTAGCGCTAACTACCCCGGAGGTATTCA
>JADGJA010000694.1:0-12380 GCA_027596035.1 Thoreauomyces humboldtii | reverse complement strand
CACCCCTACATCGCCGGCCCCCTCGTCCTCGTCGTCGTCGTCGTCATCTCCCTCCTCCTCCTCCTCCTCCTCATCGTCATCATCGTTGTTATCCTCCTCCTCAGTGGTCCCACCCCGATCCCCGGGTCCCTGGACTCTGACGCCGTGCTCCACGCCCTCCGAGAAGTCCAACACCTCGAACCAGGTCCTCCCACCGGTCCTTTGCACCGCGCAGACCAGTCTCTGCTCGTCCATCCTTATCCTCCAGACGCCCTGGACCTTCCCCACCAGATCCCTGACGAAGCGACCGTGCACGGGGGGTCGCGTCCCACCGCCTCCGGTCGCTCCGTGGTGGATGGGGTGAGCGGTCCCGTTCCCTGGTGCGTAGGAGGAGGAGGAAGCGGAGGTGGAGGTGGAGGTTGCGGTGGCGGTGGCGTACCCGTTGGAACTCAGTTCCCAGACCTTGACGCCTCCTTCGGATCCCGACACGATGCGGTTCAGCTTGGGGTCGTGGTGGAAGCAGGTGATGGCCGCGTTGTGGCCCGTCAGGTTGGCGAGGCATTGACCCGTGCTCGGAGACCATACGCGGAGGGTCGAGTCGGCGGCGGCAGATACCAGGTATTCAGGGGAGAGTTCGAGGAGACCGACGAGAGACAAGTGACCTGATGGAGGACAGGTAAGATGGAGTTTTGAAAAAGACAGCGAAAGTGCGCCAGGTCGTGACGTTTGTTTCCTCACCAGACAGGTTGAACAGCATGGCACCGGTGATGGTGCACCACACCCTGACCGACGTGTCCATGCTGCCACTTACGGCACGATGCAACTCGTGGCTGTATCCCACGCTGTACACCTTCTCCCTATGTCCTCTACACACGTGCATGACGGTACCCGTGTGAAGATCCCAAACCCTGACGGTCGAGTCATAGCTCCCACTCACGAGAACGTTCCCATGTCCCGCAATGGCACGGACCGAGTTGCTGTGCCCCGTAAGCACGTGTCTGAAGAAAGGGTTCTCGATGCCCTTCACACCCTCCACCTCAGGTTTCCAATGCGGGTCACGCGTCAGATGTGGGAGTCTCCAGACGCGAAGGGTGGCGTCCCTCGACCCCGTGACGATGAGGGGGACCTCGGGTTCCATTCGACCCGTGGTCGCGTTCTTGTGGGGTATGATGATGATGAGACATCGAACGGTCGAGGTGTGACCCTCGAACACGTGGGTGCAGTCTCCCGTCTCCATGTCCCAACATCTCACGGTCCGATCCGTCGATCCCGACACCAGCACGTTGTTCCAGTACTGAAGCGCCCAGACGCCGCCTTCGTGTCCTTCGAGTCGCTTGCGGAGTGCTCCCGTCGCAGCGTCGTAGATGTTCATCGTCTGATCGTCGGACCCCGAGACGATCTTGTCGGCGTCGAACTGGAGACACGTGACCACGTTGAAGGCGTGACCTGGGAACGACGTCTGCTTGTACCTCCCGTGGAACCAGTTCTGTCGGACCAGGTGATGTCGTCGGTAAAGCCCCTTGTACAGATGTCGCGGGATCTCCACGCCTCTGCTCAAGGACCCGGTGGATCGAGGATGATCGTGCAGTAACGAAGCATACTCCTGCCAATCGAGAGGCCAATCGTTTGGTCTCTGCTTTCCGTTCAACGGCAATGGTTGGTCCAAGAAGCCATCGTCCAGCGACGCGTGTCGTACATCTTCCATCGGATCGTCCGCCGAGATTGGGGAAAAACGCGGTGCCAAAATCTCATCCCGGACCTCTCCCTCATCATACCACCCCTCGCATTGCAATCGTCTCTTCCAGACGGCAACCTCCGCACCGTCCCCGTCCACCACATGGTGCCAAGTCCTGCTGGCAACCGCGCATCTCCCTAGCGACCGCAGATCCAGGTACTGCAGTATCTTGTACCCGAGCTCGACGGGCAGCAGTCCCAGAAAGTCACGCTTGAGACTGGGCAAGATGAGCGCAGATACGAACTGCAAGGTGGAGAACGGACAGCGTCGTAGAAGCTCCAATAGCATGTACGATTTGAGTGGTGCAGGGAGGTCGTCGAACGTGTTGAGGATGTGAGGGATCTCACGCAAGGCGGGTACTTGAGCAAACTCGGGCGGGACACGCATAGCGGCCGGCCAGCGCTCGGTTGACGGTATCTCGAGGGCGTCCATGGAGAAATGCGCTCCGGATGTCGGCGAAGCTGTAGGACTCGGAAGGTTGGCGACAACATCGCTCATGGGGACATCCGCGTGGGTGACAATGGGAACATCGGCAGGCTGTGATTCAGACAAAGGGGTCAAGAGGGCGGGTATCGTGAATCCGGTCGACTTTGCCGCAGCGTTGAGTCTTTGTAGATCGTTGTTTCGATGTGTTGCCGGATCAGATGCGCTGCCGATGGAGCCGCGACGCTTTGGTGCGCGGGCGTTCGGATGCGCGGCCGTATTGGCAGTTGAGCGATCAGAAGCCTTCCCCATGACAGTTTGGTCGAACGGGGTGATGGGACGCTTCAATGAGCCGCTGCTCGAGGGAGTTCGGGAAGCCGGCAGTTCCTGCGACGAGTACCAATCTGGCGAATCGTGGGGAACTGTGGGCGTCGAGTAGCCAGAGGCTACTGCGCCTTGTCGTCGTTGGTGAGAAAACCCCGCGACTGCTTCCTGATGCTGAACGGAATGACATTAGCATGCCATCACTTGATGGACACGAGAAGTTGCGAAGTTGGTCGATGTCCTCGGACATTCTGCAGGCAGTGGGACGAGGGTCCTTCGCGCGATGAATGTTCATGCAGTTCTCTTACCTCCAGGTCAAGATATCGATCCGAAAACTTGGCTGATGCTGTTTGGGTTTCCGAGGGTATGCGTCTCAGCGATGGGGGTGTGGGAGTGTCGGACAGAGGAAAGGTCTCACGGTTCAAAATGCGCGAGCGGCGGGTGCTGGGAGGCGCGGTGGTAGAACTGGCTCGGAGAGCTGCCTTGATGCTATGCTGCTGCGATGATGATGATGATCGTAGTGGATCCTGCTGATCTTTGGTTGCAGTTGAGGTTGCTGCTGTTGTTGCCAGACGGTCAGAGCCCATTTCCCAAGGAATGACGGTGGGTCTGGGGAAAGGAAGGGGAGATGGCGAAGATGGAAGGTACGTGTGCCGTGTGCAGGCGAACAGTGCGGTGGGAATGTCTACGAGCAACATACACGCGCAGCGAACGACCGACCCCTTACGGCAAGTGTGCCTCCCTCTCCCTGCCCACGACGAGACAAAGGAGCATCAAGGAGCATAGCAAAAGCTAGGTCCTCCGTGGGCTACGATTTCTTGAGTCTGCCTCTATTATCTGCTCTATACAAAGGTTGCCTAATCACCAAAAGGACCAAAAATCACCATCCCTTGCCTCGCTGTGGAGTGAGATCGAAACGAGCGACCACCGCACGGGTGGCCGTGGCCGTAGCCGTAGCCGATGAACTGGTCCAATTGTAGACAGGCTTGATCCAGCCCGTCGAGTTCGCCCTATCGACTCTATAGCGGCGTGGGTCAAAGTGCGGATCGGTGAACAAGGATCCGGAACGGGTATCATATCTGAAGTCGAAGGCGATGCACGTTTCCACCATGGCACAGAGGGACCCGCCCACCGCCTCGTCGACGCCGGTGTAGTTGACGCGGTAGAAGCTCGACTCAGGAGTGTTGGGAGCGAGATGAAATGCCGTGTCGGACAGGGTAGTCCAGTTCCTCCTGTAGTATGTGTCATTTCGAAAAGTGATTTGCGAGTCGATGGAATCCGCCAAGTCCAGATATCCCAACGAGTTTTTGCTCTTGCATGATGCCAGACCCTGATTCGCATCCCATACGGCCGCGTGGCATGCCCATAAGGCCTCGCATGCCTGTTGGCATGTCTCGAGTGAGGTTGCCGCCAGCGGCCAGAAGGTCTCTTCTGAATCGTATCCATTCAAGGAAAACCACGTGAAACGAGTACTCGTGGGTGTCGCGACGCTTGAGGTCGGGGAGACGGTGCGAGACCCGGTGACTGACGCCAAAGGGCTCGCAACGTTGGCATGCCCGTTCTTGTCTTTCGAGATCGTATATCCTACAACCGCGCCGCCAATGACGACAGCCAGGAGCGCAAAACTGACGCCCAGGATCAGCCTCCGTCGCCTACCGTGCGACACTGAAACGAGTGGATCCGTTCCATCCGGATCTTTGCCTTCCATCCGCGAAATCGATATCATCAGATCATCGTACGTGGAGTCGCGCTGAGGAGCTGAAGGTCCCGATGCATTCACTCCCTCCGGCGAAATACGCTCCCACGGTGCCGTTCCTCCGAGAGGATCGGCAGCCGGAACGGGGTCCGGTAGCGATGGAGAATTGCGTTTTTGGAAACTGTTCCTGTCACGAGGTGCAGAAGCCGCCACTGGGGATGTTTCCCGTGAAATGGCTTGATGATCCATCTTTCGGAGTTGAATTGCAGGCTGAGGGAAAGTGGGTACGCAGACGGCTGCCACGACCGCCGGGACTGGTATCGACGTCCGTATAGATGGCAAGACGGGTAGGGTGCTGCCTTCCGCGTGACTGTACGCGGGCGGTGGGAGGTCTTCCAGAAAGCCCGCTGCATCGCCAACGATGAGGTGGCCTGCATGGGGATGGGGACTTGCTTCAGGCAACGTCACCAGCACATGCAATAAATTCCTTTTCTCTAGGTTCGGGATCCAGGTTGCGACGTCGTGAAGAGACTCGGGCAGCAGAGTCAGCCGGAAAGAAGCCGTTGGAGACTCAGTCCCCACGGACGCGAGACGCGGGTCGGTTGTCTCCAGATCCTCCTCGAAGCGGTACAAGCAGAGGTCGTCGGCCGCTGAAGCGTTGGGATTGATTGAGAGTCGGTTGCTGATGAGGATGCGGACCTGGGATAACGGAAGGTGAACGCTGCTGTCCTCGAGCTGAAGACTGAAGAACTTGTAACGGGAAGGTGTAGCGACCACGCCGAAGAGGTATCGATGGACATGGTGGTGGTCGTCGCTCCCGACCGACTGCGTTGACCCTCTCCGATGGGACGTGAGCTCGGACGCATCGGTACTGGCGCTCACCGTCGGCATTGCTGAGGGCTGCAGGCTCGACGTGGTCGACATTCCGTGTAAACCCCACTCGGCCTTTCATGAGCCGCTGCTCCTTCTGAATCCTGGTCTGCATCCCCAGCGGCCTGCTTCCTCGTTCCTTTTCCGCCGGTGTTGGGTTGGGTGTCTGTGGTCGACCGCCATAGCTTTTCCTTGTGCCTTTCCTTCGATTTTGCGCGCTGATCCGTTTCGGCGGCAAGCAGCCACCGTTTCGTCGAAGTGAGTCACAGGGAACCTGTTTTTCCCACGCACGCAGCACGGCCAAGCCACGTCCTTGTCGCCCGCCCAAAAGGCCCGTGAGCCTGTCGGGGAATCGGCAAAGCACCGACATGACCACCACGACCAGAAGGAATAGTACGAGCAGCAGCAGCAGCAACCAGTACGCCCCGCTGCTTCCCGTCCTCGCAGACGTTTGCAGCGCGGCGGTCCTGCAGGGAGCCCTGGACCAGGCCGCCGAGCAACGAGACCGCATTGGAACGCACCTCGAAGACGTTCAGAAACACAGGCATATGAACCCAAAGGTACGACCCCAATCTTCCATCCTGCTCTCTTACCGCCCCAAGGCCTCCCCCCTCATGTCGTTTCCCTCGCAGCTCGTGGAAGATCTCAGTGAGGAATCGCAATGCTGGCGTCGTGGGAAAATCCAGTCGAAATGCCCGACTTCAAACTGACGACGCGGCAACCTCTCCCCCCCTCCTCTTCCCATCTCTTTCTCCAGATGATGAATGGAGACGGACCGCCAAACACTTCGATGAACTGGCGATTCAAAAGAACCAAGGTTTGGAAAAGCTCGCCAGAAAGCTGGGCGCTGTGATCGCAGGGGAGGCCGCCAATAACGTCAAGGAATTCATGGCGGGGTTTGTCACGGGCCTCGCGGAGAGGGACGCTCGCATCGCCAACCACTTTGAGGAGCTCAAGCTGGAGCGGCAGGTAAAGCTTTTCCCGTGCGTGCGCCTTCGCGCACATATCTCGTCTCTCATCCTTTTCGTCAGCATGACAAAGCCGACCGTGAGCACCTTCACGCCCAGATTATCGCACTGCAGAAACAGCGTGAAGTTTACGAGACGGACCGTGTGGTGAGCTCCGGACTCCCCTTACACTGAGTCTTCTGAAAACGCTGATTCCCACATTGCCGTAGCGCGAGAAGACGGAGCGAGGGCGTCTTGAGGCTCAGATCGTAGCTCTCGGAAATTGCATCGCCCAGCACGATCAAAGCAGAGTCACGGACATGGAGAACAAGGAACAAGAGCGGGTCAAAGCATTCCTTGCACTCGAGAAACGTTTGGGGGCAGATCAGATATCTCGACTGGAAGGGTTGGAGGCGTCTCTCAAGCGTATGTTCGCTGACAAGCTCAAGAAGTCAGAAGCGATGACGGAGCAAATGTTGTTGGATAAGCAGAAGCAATATGCGGCGCAGGAAGAGATACGATCCAAGGCTCTTTTGGCACTCGAGAAACGCCTCGTAGCGGATCAGGCCGCTCTGCGTGGCACATCGGAGCTGTCGTCTCGACGGATCTGCGCCGAAAAGCTCCACGACGTAAAAGCAGAAATTGAGGAGAAGCTATCAGATCGACACCACGAAGCGCGTCTTCGAATCCATACCGTCGAAGAGTCGCTGAACCGACTGACGCGGGATCTTTCCGCTGGCACGACTTCCTTGGACCAGCAGTTAACGCAGAAGGTCCACACTGAAGTCGACCGTGCATTGCAGAACCGCCTGGAGAAGTGGAACGAGCAGCTGCAAGTGATCAAAAGCGCCGTCGTGGCTACTACGGCCTTCGTAGTCCAGCCTCGTGGTGCGCTGCAGAACATGGCCGCGTCTTCTTCGTCTTCTGACGTGCAGGCCATCACATCGAGCGACCCGGTCAAATCTCCAACAAGGACAGAGCATCTGCGCATCCTCGAACAGCACATAACAGCGGAAGGAATAGCTTCGGGCACCGCAATGGGGAATGAGCAGCTCGAGCTCGCGCGGATGGAGGAGCCACTCGGAGCGGCTCACTCTGCGGAACCTCGATCGGAGCCACCGGTGAGTGGCATTGCTCGACTTACTGGACACTTACATCCCAAACACGTACTTAGCTCCCTCCTCAGCTCGTGCGCCAGCATAGTGTCAGCCAGCGAGACCGTCTATCCGTCGGGCATGCCTCGCCAGAAAAGTCACCTAATGTTCAGAAGATCGACCATACGGTGAGTGAGTGAGATGCTCGTGTGATCTCTCGAATCTTCCCTCAGACACCTAACTTGACTCATGTTCTCGAATCAAAGTGCAAGGCGGGAGCGCGCCTCGAGGCCAGAGTCGACCGCCTCGAAGAGCACATCAAGTTGCAGGATCGAATCCATGAGATGGACGCGGAAAACAAGGACAAGGACCGAGCAAAGGCGTTCCTTGCGCTCGAGAGACGCGTGGCAGCGGACCAGAAATCTCGACACGAAACTTTGGAGGTGGCGCTCAAGCGGCTAGTGGAAGAAGGGCTTTCGCTTGTGAAAGAGCAACTGAAAGGTCTCGAGCGGCGTCTGGAGATACTGTCTGCTAACTTTACCGCCAGAGACAGAGCGGAAGAGACGGCTAGGATCGGGGAGCAACTGGAAGCGTTTCGGGAACGGGTGGCGAATCTGGAAACTGTTGCTGAACGACAGGGACCGGATCTCAACGAGCGCGTCGCCTTGCTAGGCAAAGAGGTCGGACGTATTCACCAGTGTTTGTCGACTCATCACCGCAAGGTAAAAGCCAACACAGTGGATTTGCTTTTGACTTACGCTCACGCATTGAGATCCAACACCGTACGCTTAGATGGAAAGATGCATCAAGCAGATGGCCCTGACCATCAGTAAACAAGATGTCGATCTCGCAACCGTGAAGGTCACGGTACAACAATTGATTCGAGAAAACCGCCTTCGTCTACCTTCCAGTCAACAAAACTCTTGAAAAAGAAAGCCCCGCCTTCTCGTATTCCAGCAAAAGTGCAACAAACTCCTCGTATACCCCCTTTCCCCGCGTAATCGACCCTCTTCAGTAGTATCAGTACCCGACATATACCCACTCAGTCTCCGTATCACGAAAACTTCAAGTCTTCGCAAATTCGTCGTCTTCTCCTTCTTTATCTTCAATCTGCAAAAGATCGACAATACCTCAGTCCTACCGAATTCTCCCACTTCTTCTTGGTCCCTTTCAACAACGCATTCTCGCCATGGATCAGACTCGTCTTCCTCAACATCGTTTTCTATCATCATCACCATCATTATTATCATCACCATCGTCTTTATCACCGTCATCACCATCATTATCACTCGTCAAACGCGTATCCATGGAAGCTCCCAACGCCACGAAATCAAAAGAAGCGGTCTCCGTGATCAAACTCAGCAATACACTCCACTGAAGACAAAGTCGGATCACAAACGCTTCGCGACTCTTTTGGACGTTCCGGATGGGATGGAGAAGGGATGGATGGAAGGCGACGGAGGAAACTCGAACACTTTCTGGCGACCGGAGATGGGTGGTGACTGGTGGAATGAGATGGGAAGGAAACATTCATTATGAGTGGAGTGAGATTGTGTGGGAAAGAGCGGTCGAATATAATCCTTGTGCATCGCCGATTCTTGAAGTAGCACATGTGTGTGCGATGAAGATGAGACAGGCTGGCGCTTCAAGCGGTGGATGCAGTACGCCCAGACCATGTGACCCAGCGCAGTGGAATCGCCTTGAAACCTTGCGGGACCGCCGCACACCCACTGGTTGCCGAGTGAGTGCATCCTCCACGTTCGTCTGGACAGCGTTTTGAGGCCTTGCAAGAAGCGACGTGCAGCGCCTTCGTGGTTACCCTCAAGACCGGCATTGCCCCCCATCATGAGTCGAGGAGAGTTTGAGGGGTGGACACCTGACGTCGGGTTCGTCGTTCGAAACATACCTCGAGATGATTTGGACAGCGAGGTAATACTTGTTGCTTTGTAACAGCCGGTCATCCAGCGAGCCCTCACATATCTTCAGAAAGACCCCATCTCTGTCGTTCTGGGAAGCAGATGCGAGAGGATGCGGCCGGCGGGAGCCGTCAGCGAAGGTTGCAGATGCATGACGGACCGACAAGCTCAACCCATCGGATCGCCGAGCCCCTTCTTCTTTTCTTGACATGCCCTGCTCGACTCTGCCGAGAACCTCATGCATACTGCCAGCATTACGCCACCAGTCCTCGTCATGCTCGATCCTGACGGGATAATCAAGGAAAGCCGGCGACTTTTTCAACTGGAGATACGCTTTGCAAGTTGTTCCGACATCGATGTTTTTATAGGTGAGTCATCGAAAGACGCTGAACTATGCATACACTGGAACTGCTTTGCGGTCGTCGGAATGGAGAAACTGAAGGAACGGTTCATCCCGGCAGAAAAGGATCTACTTGCTGCACTCTTCTTTTCCTGAGAAAGGAGAGCAACAAGGTTTTCAAACCGCTTCGAGAGAGATTGTCGCTGGACTGGTTTTGACCCGCTTACCTTTTCCCTTGGCTGCCAGTACACTAGCCAGTTTGTCGATATCGTTCATTGAAGGATTGAGATCATCGGGCCAACTAAGCTTGATAGTGTACGTCATGAGGACATGATGATCAGAACGCTTCACAGGTTCTTCGATCGACAGGGAATCGACGATCCATCCGCCGGTTTTGAAAGCTTGGGTGACACGATTGCTGATGTATTTCACTTCGTGAGGATCCCAACGAGGTTCAAAGCGGGAGCTGCTGGCGCAAATCTTGAAGCTCTTCTGGCTGAGACGTGTCTCACGTAGAAGGTCCTCGAAAGCGGCAACCACTTCATCGGCCTGCTCGTTCAGGTAGCGAATTCTTCCCATGAGAATGTCTTCGGGAGAGGGGACGAGTGAAACATCCGGAAGGTGAGGGTTGTCCAGAATGGAAGAGACGGTGATGACGTTGCTTGGATTCCCTGTACAGAGTTGGAATGATGGAGGTAGATGAGACGAGAGAGAAAGTAAACCAAACGCCAGTTAAACAGCAGGGCGGCGGCAGTTGCTGTCAGCGCGGCGGCGTCAGACGGACAGAGTCGCAGCAGACGAGTGCATGGGATTGACCAAGGGCAACCGTGTCCATCTTGAACCTCGTTCGCAAGCTGCTCGATCGATCTGGCTCCTGAAAAAAACACATCCTCGGTCCACACCCACGCTAAGCGATACACAACAACGTCGCTCACAGTCTTCCCCATCTCACGCATCCAAGAAACGCTTGCAAAAGAAGCTGCAGCAATGCCCTCGGCCGAGGACCCTATCATCGACTCTTCCACAGCGGCGGTCGCTGCCGAAAAGAAACCCCAAAAGCGCCAGCACAGTGAGACGGCTGCACCCAAGGCACCCAGAAAGAAGCGAGTCGCAAAGGCAAAGGAAGAGCCAGTCAGCAACGTAGGGACCCACCTCCTCTTGCCTCCTCTTGCAATTGCATCCCGCAAGGTTCCCCTCACTGACGCGAGTCGTCCCGATTTCCAGACATCCGACGTCCCGAAGCCATCCGCGTCGACGAACAAGCACGTCCCCGAGATCGACAAGGACGTCCTGGTCGACCTCGTCAAGGAGCACGGACAGCACTGGGTCGTCGTCTGCGAGGAATACAACAAATCCGTAGGCGCCACTCCAATGCTGCTTCGCAACAGGTTCCGTACCCTCAAGAAATACGCCGAGGATAAGTGGGCTCGCGAGGGAGGCGCTGTCAAAAACCAGGAGACGCAGCCCGGAAACCTGTACGAGGAGAAGGAGGAGACGGATGAGGTGGATGAGAAGACGTCTGATGAGTAGCTTAGCGGTACTGGGAGGCACATCGAACGATGTTTTTTTCGGGTAATGAGTAAGCCACCGGTCTGGGTCGCTGCTGTGGCGGCGCTTTGATTCAATCCCCGTGTAATCAAGATGTTGCCGCGTAAATCATACCGTGATACCTACGCATGAGAAAAGCACCCCCGCTATTCCGACTCGCAGCATGTACCAGTCAACGAAAATTGGGAGAACCATTCCCAGCCCGGTGGTTCCTTCTGGAAGCTGGCCGACGCACGTGGAGTCGAGTTCGTCGGTTTGTTCCATCCAGTCCCTCCTCCGATATCACTGAGCTGTCGTCCTCCGCGGAGAGAGCGGCGTCAAATTCGGTGCCTGGTGCGAACTTGGCCTCCCAACTTGTGCGGTAAAGGCGGGAAGGACGGGTGGCTCGGCGACATCCTCCAGTTGAATCCTGTCCCGCATCCTCCTCATATGCTCTGATGGCATGCCCGTTTGCCAAATGGAAAGTCAATTGGCTGCCAGAAAGAGAGCTGCCGGAACGAGATGGGTCTTGTCAGGAATGACTCAGTTGGCCAGGGCTACCTGCCTGGCTACAGTGCACCAATGGTGTTGCAAGATCTCGAGGGATCACCCTGATTGCCAGGCGCATTCGATCCATCTTGTAGCGTTTCACTGGACTCGCTGGTTCCGATCTTTGCGTCGACGACCGCACGTCGAATCCCAGCGAGGTAGATGTTGCTTTGCATCTCACCTTCCAGCCAAGATGATGCAGCAATCAGCCATGAACCCGCCTTTGCTATCGTCTCCAGAACAATGTTGTCAGAGACAGTCAGACCCGCCTCTGCTCCCGCGTCTTTCTTGATCCACAAAGTCAGATTCTTTGATGAAAAGTATGATACATGCTGACCACTGCTAATCAAATGCTTCTCCCTTTACGGCACGATTTACGCTGACTCGGTCGCTTCGCGAGGTTCCCGAAAACGGCGGGGGCCGCGAGGGCGGGGGGCAGCCTTCGGATATCTGCCAAGGTTGTTTGATTTCCATTCCAGTCATCGTCATGCCATCTCATCCAGAGCGTAGCTCGCCACTCATGGCTGGCAGTGTCCATCATGAACACAAAGCACCGACCCGTCACATCAACGTGAAGCGCATAGCCGCAAGCTCGCGAAAGCTTACTCTTCGCTCACCTCCAGATTACTCTTTCTATCTGTTACCTGATCTGCTTGTACAGCAAGCGATCTGCGAAAGTCGACTTTGCTGAATCCACGTCTACAGCAAACGACGGGCAACACGGCTCGTCAATGCAACTGCTTGCTGTGGAAAAAAAAATACTGTAACTGGCATGAAACCGTAACTTTGACGAACGTTCAGTCATGGGCTGGATTTCTTTTTCTCGAAGCGAACTGTAGAATGGGGAAAGCTCCCCTCGTTTACATTACTGGTTGTCGCCACTGCGGACGCTTCTTGGGATGTGGTTTCTGGAGGGCTGTCGAAGGGTCGACTTGAATGTCTCGGTGGAGCGTCGTTTGGCGCGACGGGCGGGCCGGGGC
>JADGJA010000693.1:0-12399 GCA_027596035.1 Thoreauomyces humboldtii | reverse complement strand
GACCCCCTGCCGATTCCCCCCTGTCACTTAGTACATTCCTCTGAATATACGTATCTTCGACTCTGTGCGTCTTACAGCTTCAGCTTTTTCCAGAATGGGCCAAAGTTGGGAAAAAAGTTGACACATTGACACAGGTGTTTTGACGCGTTTTGGATAAGTGCTCGTCAGTTTTCCAATAGGAAACAAGCGGGCAGAAAATGTGTGTCAAGAAAAGTTGACACAGGCCAGATGTGGCCGAGCAGTTGATAAGGCAATGTACAAGGGACAAAAGCGCTGAGGAAGCCCATATTCCCGTGATCCATAGGAGAATCAAAGGTGCAAAAACGGGGGTCGGCACAAAATCAGTACTTAGTCCTTAACAGCCTGACCCTGATTTTGTGCCGACCTCGTTTTTTGCACACCTCGGATTAGTCGTGTGGCGCAGCAGTTGATAAACGGAGGTGGCAAAAAGTGGTACCGACACAAAATCAGTATTGTATTTTTAATTGTCAGGTACTGATTTTGTGTTGGAGGCCCTTTTTGCCACCTCGGATGAGTCACGTGGCGCAACAGTTCATGAAAGGATGGTGTTGGCGGGAATAGGTCATCCTACCCGTTGTCTCACCTGCGCGTGTGTCCGGCGCACCCGGACACACATAGCAGGAGCACAGCCACTCCTCAGATAGCCTTCTTTCCCCTCGGTTGTCTTCCCCCTTAGCCGAGTAAGCTTCACTAACATATACATTCGTCTATCAGTTCCCACAGCTGCGACGTCCTGCTCACAGGTTATGAGCCCTGTCCCTACGTGACTACTGCATTACATTTCGATACAGTACTTCTGAGCAACATCGATCAGCCTGGGTCCAAAGAACGAATCGTCTTTGGCTTCCGCGAACCCACCTCAGCACAGATCCAACAGACTATCTGGGGCGCCAGCGACTGGCGCACTTCCCCCAGCCGGCAAACTCCTCGGTAAAGGAAAGGCACCAAGTTCGGAGACCCCGGGAAATCCTGAAGCTTCCCCGGCACTCACTCTAGACCAACTCCTCGAGGTCTTATCCTCCCAGGCGGACGCACAACGGGAGGAAGTTGCCCAACGTTTGGCGCAACAACAAGAGCATAATGAACGTCTAGTTCAGGGCCTGAACGAAAAGATTGAGTCCATGCGACTACAACGTATTCCTACACCGATGCCCATGCGTATAGAACGTATTCCTACGCCGCCGCAACGCGCACCGGATCCGGTACCGCAATCACCGTTCACCTTCCACACTCCGGGACACTTTGTCCCGCGACCTCCCCCTGGGTCAGCTTTCTTACATCAGACTCCCTATATTATCCCGGGTGCATTCCCTTCCGGGTATCGGGAGCAACCAGTCCTGATGGGACCCCCAATGATGACGGACCCTAGATCACCTACGCCCCACCACAGCGCAGGCGCTGAATACTTCCCGCGTCAAATTTCCCCAGTACCCTCGCAATATCACGAGAGTCGTTCTCAACCGAGCTCTGATTATCAGTACCTGGCGGACCGCCATCCTGGACCACCTAGCTCAATTTCCTCCGATCACGATTACCGTGCCGCGGATCGCGATCACGGGGTTAATGCCCATACTAACCCTCACGGGCCGCCTCAGGTTGGCGTATCACCTCAGGGTGGACCCCCATTTGGTGGTCATCACCATCCTATTCCACGATACCCCCCAGTGCCCGAGCCACGGGCGGCTTGGGGCGGGGAGGTCCCACGGTATTGCGCGTGGATCCGAGGAGGGAGTGCTCAGTGGTGGAAACTGCTCAACGCTATGTAGATTGACAGAAGATGTGTATTATTGTATTAGCGCTAGGCGAAAAATAGGGAAGAGATATGGAGGCAGGGAAGGGGTGGCTGTGCAAGCTGTCTAAGCATACACGCGAGCTGGGCGCTCAAGTCCATCAATGCATAACACTCCCCCTGCTTGGTACAGCTTGCGAAAAGGGAATCGCCGTCATTGTAGGCCGATGCATTGTCGAAGATCTGTGAGTAACGGTCGAGGTAGCGGCTTCGTCAAGGCGTCAGCAAGCATGAGCTTGGATTCGATGTACTGAAGGTGAATCCGGTTGTCGTTGACGAGGTCTCGAAGAAAGTGATGACGGACGTCAATGTGTTTCGTTCGTTGATGGTGTGTCGGGTTGGCCGCAAGCTTGATGGCAGCCTGATTATCCTCGTAAATGAGGACAGCTGTTGGTTTTGTTGCTGACAGCTCGAGAAGGAGTCCCTGTATCCACTGAGCTTCCTTTGCGCACTCCGCGAGTGCGATATATTCGGCTTCGGCTGTTAATAGGGCCGTTGATTTTTGGCGTTGCGATTTCCAGGAGATCGCTGCTCCGTTGAGCATGAAGACGTAGCCTGAAGTTGAACGGCGCGTGTCGGTACAGCGCGCGTAGTCGGCATCCGAATAGGCAACTAAATCCAACGCCCCTCTGTCTCCGTACACAAGTACAAGATCAAATGTGGTATGCGCGTAGGCGCACACCTTCTTTGCGGCGGTCAGATGTGCGGTTGTTGGTGCCGCTAGAAACTGAGATAATCGAGACACAGAGTAGGCCAGGTCGGGACGCGTCCCTAGCATCAGATACATTAGCGTTCCAATGATTGACTGATATTCCTTGATTCCAGAAGCGTCAAGGGCCGTGCCGTCGGTGGTGAGATGCAGATTTGGGTCCATTGAGACGTGCGACAGTCTCATGCCGTTAAGCTTGAACTTCTCCATCATGTCCTTGATGTACTTCTGTTGGCCAATGGTGATTTGGCGTTTCGAGCAATCATGCGTGATCTGAAGACCAAGGAGAAAGGAGATCTCCCCCATGTCTTCCATCTTGAAGCGTTTGGCCAGCGCGGACTTGAGATCAAGAAGGTCATCGAAGTCTGGGGCAAAAATTGTAAGGTCGTCAACGTAGACGGCGACAATCAGGACCTTTTTGTTGTCCATGTGCTTGATGTAGAGCGCGGTATCGTATTCTGATACAAAGAATCCGAGGTCTTGAAGGAACGAGTCAAGGACTTTATTCCACAGTCGCGGAGACTGTTTAAGCCCATAAAGTGATCTGCGGAGTTTGACGACGTCGTCTGCAACGCCATGTGGGAGTCGCATCCACATCTCTACGTCGAGATCTCCGTTGAGAAAGGCAGTAATCACGTCCATCTGATGAACATGTAGATCGAGCTTGGCGGCAAGCGAAAGGAGCGCCCGCAAGGTGTTAAACTTGACGACGGGCGCATATGTTTCGTTAAAGGGACGACGGCGCACTGGTTGATGCATGTAGGCCTCGCTCCATAGAGCACGAAGGTTCAATACATCAGCGGAAATCCCAAACCATCGTTGGTAAGGGGTCTCTCCGTTAAGAGAATTTGACGGCGTTCGTTGACGCAGATAGTTGACGGCCGCAGCGAGCTCCCCCCAAAGTTTGAAGGGAGCGCGGCTGTTGTGAAGGATTGCTCGGACCTGGTCCATGAGCGTGCGGTTAAACCGCTCAGCAATACCGTTTTGCTGGGAGGAATAGGGGTGAGTAGGATTCAGTGTGATCCCATCGGCAAGCAGCTCAGCCTGGAGGGGATAGTACTCGCCGCCGTTATTGCAGCGTAGCTCCTTGATTTGGGAGTCCAGATGACGCTCAGCGTACGCACGATAGGTGTGCCAATGGCCAATGGTCTCGTCTTTGGTCTTGAGGAGGTAGATGACAGAATACCGTGTGTATTCGTCGATAAACGAGAGGATGTAGCGGGCGCCGGCGAGAGAGAGCAAGCTGGGGCCCAGATCGAGGATGTCCGAGTGTACGCGATCAAGAGGTTTGATCGCAGGTCGAGGGTTTTGCCCATTGAAGGGTAGCCGGATGGATTTACCGAGAGAGCAGCCGGAACACAGCGCGTGTTCCGGTTTGACGTGTGTGGGCAGATCGAGAGAGTAGGTCAGATTCGCAGCTTGAAGCGCGCGTTGTCCGATGTGCCCAAAGCGTTGATGCCATAGTTTATAGATGTTTCGGTCCTTTCTTTTGCTTTGGCCTCAATGGCGAACGCAGCAGCCGTGGTTTCAACGTATCCGTCGATGAAGGGCAGGTTTCCGTTGTGACAGAGCGGCAAAATGACGCGCCCGTCTTTTTGGATAGAGGAGCCTTTAGCTGAGAACGTGATTTCATAGCCGTCGATGTTCAGCGGCGCTGTGGAGACAAGATTGCGGCTTGCTTCAGGTACGTAAAGCACATCGACGCAGATCAAGGCTTCGTCTGTGTCGTTATTGCTGATAGTAAGGGTGCCTTTTCGTCGAGCAATGAGATTTTCGCCGTTTGCGACGCTGATGTGTACTGCTGGGATGGGCTGCAGGTCGGTGAGAAGGATGGCATCTTTAATGATGTGATGGGTTGCGCATGAGTCAAGAGCAATTGAGTGCGAGGATCTGTGGTTTGTCGCCAAGATGAGGTTTGCTTCGGCAGACCCTTGCTGCTGTTTAAGAAGCGCACGAGCGTTCTTCATTTGCGGGCATTCCTTCATCCAATGGTCAGTTTGCTCGCAGAGATGACAGGGAGACTCCGGAACTGCACGACTACGGTGGTCCCTTTTAGGATGAGACTTCCACTGTCTTTTCTGCCCGCTTGTGTTGACGGCCGGGCCGCCGTGCATCATATGAGCTTCGATGCGCGATTCGGGTTTGGATGCGCGGGCACCCCGTTCTGAGGTAAGCTGTTCTTGACGAGTTGCAGCTTCCTGCATGGCGTCCAAGTCGGTGAGATCCTTCGAGATGATGGCCGAGTAGATGGGACGCTTAAGTCCCTTGAGGTACCGATGCTCGATCTCGCGTTTGTTCATGTCGGGGACCTGCATTACAAGCTTGTTAAACGCATTGTTGTATGCTATGACAGATGCAGTTTGCAAGAGATCGTCCAGTTTATCGCGGATCATCGAGCTGAACGCTGGAGGGGTGAATCTGAGACGGAGGGCTATTTTCAACAGGTTCCACATTCGGGGAGCGGTCCCCTGGCTTTCCTGCTGCCTCCACCAGACGTGAGCAGTCGACGTGAACTTGCTGACCGCCATCCGTAATTCCATAAGGGGTGGGAGATATGCGACCTCCAGGAAGTCGTCCATCTTTGCAATGAACTCGAGAAGCAGCTGCGGGCTGCTCATGTCGCCCGTAAAATTTGGAACCTGCTTAAGCAGCTCCTTTGAGACGGTGTTCATTGAGGACGAAGTCGGCGACGAGTTGTTCGACGACTGAGAGCGAGGGCGGTCCTCCGGGAAGACCTGAGAGTTTGCAGCGGCGGCCGTCTGCATTTGCATCTGAGCAAAGGTGGAGATCATCTTCTCCATCATCTCCCTTTGTGACTCGGCTGCGAGTCGCTGCAATTCGAGCAGCATGCGTTCCTGTATGGCGGCGGTAATGCGCTGCAATTCGAGCAGCGCCTTCTCCAAATACTCCACGGTGACAACGGCGCCGTTTGCAGGTCGAGCGGCTCGACCTCTGTCATTCTCTTCGGGAGAAACCCCTTCTGCAGCCTCCGTAGGCGCAGAGTTCTGAGTGGACCGGGTCCGCATGGGGCTACGGGGCAATGGCATGTTTGAGTGTTGAACAAGGAGAAGGAGCAGGATACAGGAACTTGTCTTTCTAGGCGTTGAGCGTGTTAACAGGGCTCATAACCTATTGCGTGTGGATCCGAGGAGGGAGTGCTCAGTGGTGGAAACTGCTCAACGCTATGTAGATTGACAGAAGATGTGTATTATTGTATTAGCGCTAGGCGAAAAATAGGGAAGAGATATGGAGGCAGGGAACGGGTGGCTGTGCAAGCTGTCTAAGCATACACGCGAGCTGGGCGCTCAAGTCCATCAATGCATAACACACGGTACAGCAAATTCCAAGAAGATCTTCTGAAGAATATTCCTGTCTTTAAGGGTGAACGAGAGTGGAAATCACTCCATAATTTCATCAACAAAGTGGACGTCTCCCTTCGTCAACATGCAATTGATACAAACAGTGTTGGGGACTATCTCCTCAGCAAATTTGCTGATCGGGCGCTTGATTGGTAGGAACGCCGCTCTGAAGCGGAACGTTTCATTACCCTCACCTGGCATGACCGTCTCGTAGACGGTACTCCCGTCCCGGGTATCCGGAGCACCATGCTCAAACGCTTTGTCCCTCATGATCACACCTTTCATCAATTTGCACGTCTCCAAGCGATGCGCGCGGCGGCGACAAAAGACGTCGCTCGGTTTATCCAGGACTTTGAAGGGACTTATTCGAGTATTCCTCAACTCCCTGACTTTGCCGCCCGGAAATTATTTCTGGACGGTCTGCCTACTTTTATCGCGTTGCAACCTAAAAACCAGGATCACCAGACGCTACGTGCACTCACGGCTCACGCAGAGCGTCTCGTGGATCATCAAGCTCAGGAACGCCGGTATCAGGCGCCCCAACCCGTTGCTCGAGAAGCTTGGGTTCAGGATTCTGGAGACGAACCTAACTGGTGCAAGTGGTGTAAAATGCACCACAAAACCAGCAAGTGCAGAGTATACGCGAAGATCATTGCACAGCAAACCCAGGACGCTGCGTCGTCCTTGAAGTCGGCTGACCCGCCCCGCTCGGGTCAGGCGCACGTCAGCATCGCCCACGCCATGCATGTTTCGACGGTTAACACAATGTTCCGCGGGTTGATTGATAGCGGCGCAACGAACCATATGAGTCCTCTTCCCGAATATTTCGATTCCACTACGCAGGTTCCCTCGACCCAACACGTTGCCGTCGCAAACGGAACTATTGTTCCGGCCCACTCTACGGGCACCATTCACATTGCTCCACTGGAGTCCCCGGATACTTTATCCCTACTTAACGTTTTACACGTCCCAGCCTTCAAACACACATTGGTGTCAGTGCCCCAATGCAACGACCACGAGATTGACGTCCTCTTCGAGGCGTCCACATCATCGGTTAAGTTTATCCGAAACGGCCATATTCTTGCCCAGGGTGTCCGGCAAGGTTCGGTGTACTACCTGGAAGGTCAGATCTTACAAGCTTCCCCACTTACTGCCATGGCATGCTCGACGCAGATCGCGCATCGCCTTGCCCATCAACGTCTCGGTCACTGTGGTATGCATATCTTACCCATGCTTCCGAAAGTGACCTCGGGTTTTCCCGTAGTGGGGGCTTTGCCCCCTACGCCCACTGACGACGTATCGTGTGAGAGTTGTCTGCTCGGCAAATTCACACGATTACCTTTTCCATCGGTTGAAAACCAAACTCCTCGTGCCCTCGGCGATCTGATACATTCAGACGTCCAAGGCCCCTTTCGTATCCTTGGCACAGCTGAGGAGAAATACTCATTATCCTTCACGGACCATGCTTCCCGCTACGTTCACCAATACGCCATCGCGTCGCGCACATCCACCGAGATACGCGATTGCTTTAAGGCCTTCTTATCATGGTTCGAAATCCAAACATCCGTCACGATCAAAAAGGTCCGCACCGACCAAGGTACTGAGTACCAAGGACAACTTAAAGATTTCCTAGTCGAATGCGGCATCGAACATGAAGAATCGGAAGCGTATACCAGTCAACAGAACGGAGTTTCGGAGCGCTGGAACCGTACGCTACTTGATCGCGCACGCGCTATCTTTGCGGATTCACGTGTTCCTCGTCGGTTCTGGCCATATATTCTTGAAGCCGTTACCCTCATCCACAACCGGATTCCCAACCGCGGATCCGAAACTACGCCCTACGAGGCAATTTACGGGAAACCCCCAGACATTTCCATCCTTCGTCGTATCGGCTGTTTAGCCTACGTCGGTATTCCTAAGAAAGGAAGGGATAAGATGGGCAACCGCGCCCAGAAAGGTTACCTTATAAGCTACGGTCAAACAGTTGGCCGTAAGGGTTACGTACTATGGGATCCCCATCATGATCTGATTATCCACTCTCGGGATGTCTTATTTCACGAGGAAACTATGCTCCCTGATCTCTACGCTCAGGACCCAGCAGACCTTGATCTCCTCGAGGAGGCCATCGAGGTCACGGACGAGGAATGGTTAATCTCTCACATTTCCGCGGAACGTCGTTCTACGGCGCACGGAAAGGAATATTTGGTTCACTGGGTCGGATACCCGGAAGATTGGCAACCCCGATCGGTTGTTGCCGATACCATTGCCCTAGATCACTGGGAAAACAGAGCCGCAGTGCATGCCGCCCGTTTGCTTGATCCAGATACATACAATTGGAAACAGGCGATGCGCCATGCCGACGCGGAGCTCTTCAAGCTCGCCGCGATTAAAGAGAATGAATCTCTCGTCGCGAACAACACATTTACTCTGGTGCGTTGTCCTAAAGACCACCGAGTCATTGGTACCAAATGGGTCTTCAAGAAGGTGATGAACCCAGACGGAACTTATAAGAAACATAAGGCTCGGGCAGTCTGTCAGGGACAGACGCAACGTCTCGGCGTAGATTACGACGAGACGTACGCTCCAACGCTTCCCTTTGCTATCCTTCGACTGTTCTTGGCATTCGCCGTGCAGCACGGTCTGGACATCCACTCCATGAACACTATCACCGCGTTCCTCAACAGCGAAATAGACCCCGAAGTATTCATCGAGCAATTTGAAGGTTTCGGGGACGACATCCATCCGAAACCTGCCTGGGTCCTACGCCTCAACAAAGCGCTCTACGGACTCAAACAATCTCCAATGTTATGGTACAACACCTTAAAAAGTGCTCTTGAGACCCTCGGGTACACCGTGGCCATCAATTGTCCGTGCGTGTTCTTCAAATACAACGGCACGCCCTCAATCAATACTCTCGTTGTTCTGCTTATCTTTGTGGATGACATTTTATTCTTAACCAAAGACCCCGAAGCGATGCGCCGAATTAAAGCGGAACTGCATTCGCAGTTTAAGTTCACCGATCAGGGCCGTGTCCGAAACCATCTCGGTATGACATTCACACACACCGACGGCGCCGGCTACTCATTGGCCGTTTCCAACCGCACCTACAGCGAAGACCTCCTGGCACATTTTGAAATGTCGGATTGTACATCCTGCCCTACGCCGTACGCCGGCTCCCCACACACAGCGGGTGACGATCGATTATTTGAATTCGCCGCTCTCTATCTCGAAGCAGTGGGGGCGCTGACATGGTTATGCATCGCCTGGCGCTGGGACATAGCAATCGCAGTATGCCTTGCAGCCCGAAAGGTGTCAAAGCCCACCGTCTACGATTGGTCCGCTGTTAAACGTATCTTTCGTTACCTCAAAGGAACCATGGATTTCTGTCTCCACTTTACCCATAACCCGGATGGAGAACTGAAAGGACTTCGTGTGTATGCGGATGCCGACTACGCTGGAGACATCACCGACCGAAAATCTACATCTGGAATTGCTATCTTTTGGAACGCTATGCTTATTCACTGGCGCTGCACCAAACAGGGTTGCAACTCTCTTAGCACGACGGAGGCGGAATACGTAGCCGCCTGCACTGCTTACAAGGAGGCTATGTGGCTTCGCCACCTTCTGGCGCAGGTCCTGGGCCCTCTGCACGAGTCGGGTTTCCCTCCGACTCCTATTCACATGGATAATCAATCGGCCGCAGCTCTCGCGCAGTCCCCCGCGATTAACAATCGGACCAAACACATTGACGTCCGCTATCACGCTATCCGAGATGGGGTTAACAACTCTTCTATTTCTATTATCGATACTCCGACGACTACTCAGTTGGCGGACTTCTTCACAAAGTCCGTGCTCCCAGACCGCTTCGCTACCCTACGCAGTTGGATAGCGGATCCGACAGTGCGCGACTTAACAATGCATGCTGCCAGTACGCCATCTATGAGCGCCTACGTCCCCGCTAACTCTACCCCAGCAGCCCCACCCGGTGGCCCTTGCTGCCCGTCCCCTCCGTCCCCATCCTCGTCTGATGGGACATCGGGTCCAAGGAGCAGATCGGCGAGTTCTTCGGCCTCTTCGATGCGTCTTTTTCGGGCACGCGCGCGCTTCTTCTCGGACGTCTTGGGGTTCGCCAGTTCCGCCTTCTTTCCTGGCCCATACGTACGCAGGGCTTCCCGATCCAGAAGCGCCTGGTACTTCATCGCAGGACGCAGGAACGACCCCTCCTCCGACGGGGTCATTTTTGCCAGCTCCCGTTTCAGTATCTTCTGCTGATTCGACACGTTTGCCGCCGATGTCTTTTGCGTCCTTTCCCATGCAGCATCGTAGGCGACAATCATCGCCATCTCCAGATCCTCCGCTGATAGCTGATCCCAAGGGATCTCCCGATCGTTGGCGAACTCCGACTACTTCCGAGGTACGCCGACCATGGGCGAAAGTACTGGCAACCTCGATGCCAGATTCCGGGGTGCGTTCGGATTGGTGGCCCCTCCTCCACCGCGGCCAGCTCCAGCCATTGAGACCCCTCCGCGACCACCCCGTGGGAGAGCGACTCGAGCGGCCGCTCCCCCACGGATCGCGACATTGACGGCTCTCTTGCGCGCTCCCCCGCGTGCGCCTCCCCGCGCCGCACCTCTCCCAGTTCCCCCAACCTTCGCTCCCATCGTCTTGTGCCTGACTTGTTTCGGTGGCATCTTGCGTGGTTGTCTGGTTGGATTCTTTGTTTTTCTTGTTTCTTTTGTTTTGGCAGGTGTGGCAGCCTGTATAGTCTGAGTGGGGGTGTTGGCGGGGATAGGTCATCCTACCCGTTGTCTCACCTGCGTGTGTGTCCGGCGCACCCGGACACACATAGCAGGAGCACAGCCACTCTTCAGATAGCCTTCTTTCCCCTCGGTTCTCTTTCCCCTTAGCCGAGTAAGTTTCACTAACATATACATTGGTCTATCAGTCCCCACAGCTGCGACGTCCTGCTCACAGATGGAGACAAGAAAATCGAAGAGACTGAGGAAAAGTTTGGGCTCCATTGTCGATAACAAATGCGTCAGTGGCGCAGCAGTTCATTAAAAAAGGATGAGCAAAAATCGAAGAGACTGAGGAAAAGTTTGTGCTCTATTGTCGATAACAAATGTGCCAATGGCGCAGCAGTTGATGAAGCAGCGTTAGAACGAAGGTAGGGCTGACACAGAGTGAGTCACCGAGGATGCGAAAATGCGGCAGGTGGAGGCAACTTCGGACAGAGTTTATGGATAATACATTTTCGGACAGTTCACCTCGACAGCAGGACTTGACAGTGAGACTTGACAGCGGAAGTTGACAGCAAGCTGTCCAGCCCCGATCCCTAGTAGAGTTCCTAGCAGGGTTCCTAGCAAGCGTCCAAGCCGCGATCCCTAGTAGAGTTCCTAGCAGGGTTCCTAGCGGAAGTTCCTGGCAAGCGTCCAAGCCACGATCCCTAGTAGAGTTCCTAGCAGGGTTCCTAGCAGAGTTCCTAGTAGAGTTCTTAGTAGAGTTCCTAGTTCCTGTCACTGTGCATTCCCTAAGAACTTAGGGAATGCACTGTGACATCGAGGATGACCCTTTCGACGACGACTAGGAAAACGACGAGGAGAACGACAGCTCATTTGACAACCCGGCTCACGATGGCAACCCTTTCTCCGACAACGAATGCGACAACCCTTTCAACGACAACGAAGACAACAACCCTTTCTACGACGACGCCGTGCAGCGACATCTCAATGATCTTTTCTTAGACGAGGAGCAGCGCGCTGCGTGGTTCGATGTCCAACTTCACGGCCGACTTCACCCGCCCAATCCCTCGGACCCGGAATCGATCCGGACTCAGACCCGGACTCAGACTCGGAAGAATGTGAGTCTCTCTCCTTCTCATCTGCCCTCTCAGCTTCCCTCTCATCGCATACACTGATTTAACTCCTTACTTCTCTAGCTCCGCCCAAGAAGCATTCCACTCGCAAATGCTCTCTACGGTCGGTCCTTCGAGACCACCACCTACCTGCCATCCTCAACTACATCCGAATCGTACAAGACCTCGCACGGCACACCACCTACCTCATCAAGTGGTGGATCGTGAACCCGATCATCCTCTCCTTTCCCGTCCTCACCACAAAGAAGATCACCCATTACATTGAGATGCTCAACTCTCCGAATCCTCAGTGAAACACGCAAGAACGTGTTGAGCAGTCCCGGTGATGGGAGAGCTCGGCACTGTTGACGAGAGCGTTGCTTGACCACCAACTGTAGTCTCCACGGAGAGGGTGTTGGTGCTAGACATTCTTGCTAACAATGTTGCTGGGAAGCCTCAGATACTGCTGGGGCCACGCCTTGGCGGTGAGGGCGACTTGACGGGTTCCGGGAGGAAAGGTCGACGTCCTTGGTTGGCAGGTGGTAGCTGCCGGAAAGGTGCCTCGGAAGGATGGTGTGATACGCCTCCCTAAAAAGCTATCAAACTCTCCACGTAGCTACCCCCTTCCAAACCCCCCACTTCACTGTCGAGCACCTTCGCTCCGACT